>JBBPCX010068123.1:0-12530 GCA_037974365.1 Hydrocynus forskahlii | reverse complement strand
ATATACATACATATTGTATCTCTATTATAAGTCTGTACACAATTTTATTATTTTTTTTAAGATATATTTATACTTATATAGGTTTAATTTTAATTCATTCCCCCTTTTTACCCTCATGTTTGTCTTTGTTGTGTTGTATGCTGCACCTACGGTCCTGGATGACAATAAAGCTCTACTTGACTTGACTTGACTTGAATACTCTAGAGACTGATAAGGCCAGAGGCGTTTCACAAGAGACCCAGCCGTGACACCTATGAACCATCTGTGCAGCGCTAGCTTCCTAAGTAGCTGGATTTACTGAGATCTTTACAACGTAATAGTTCTAATATAGCGACAGATCCACTTATGTTTTGTATGTTTATAATTTGTCCACTTATAAGTAATACTGTAGTGATCAGTAATTATATGTCCACCTAGAAACCTAAAGATTTCATTATAATGTCATTACCTTTAGCTGCGGGTGTTATCAAAGACAGGAGGAGACAAAGTTACCAACAACCATGAAACTTCGGCACTTAAGATAAGATAAGCCTTTATTAGTCCCACAAGTGGGAAACTTGACTAAAAAGCTACATATACAACTGTATAAAACTGTCCTTTTAACAGAAGCGCTAATTGGTTAGACCAGGTCTTGTATAAGAGGCCGCAAAATCAGAATCAAAATCAGAAAACATTATCGATCCTGATTGAACTGAAGCTAGTACAGACATGCAGAGACATAAAGACAAGAACAATATAAAATACAATATAAAGTCAAAATAAAACTCCAGAAAATACTTTGAAATTATACTAAATACATGTACAAAGAAAAAAAACATTGTCCAACAAGATTTTGAGCCACAGTGTAGTGTTTTCAGTCAGAGCAAAAATATAATGTTTTACATATATTTATATATTCATGTGTTATATAAATATGAAGCAATTCTCTTAAAAAGCACAGAGCAGCTTTGAAATCTGAGTGTTGATAGTAAAATGCAATATTTCAAATGAAGATTGCCAATGATCACTGGGTTGTTTAGTAAAATTAGGGATTACAGGGCACTCTGATACACACCAGCGGTCTGAAGGACATGAGGAAAGGAAATCTATCTATCGATCTGTCTGTCTGTCTATCTATCTATCTATCTATAATAAATTAAAAAACATTATATTACAATTCTCCAAATTGTTTGCCACAAAATATAAAGCACCCTTGAGCCCTTGAATAGAAAACTGCATGGTTTGAAAGGGTAAGTCCTTACTTTATCATAGTGGCTATAAATGTAATTATAGCGGCGTGTCTGTAGGTGGAGGGTGGGGTGCTGGTGTTTGAGTTGTGAAATGTAAATTAAATGTGCCATTTTACTATTATTATTACAATTATAATATCCAAATATATTTGTCAATAATTATATTTTCACAATTAATACACTAATAATAATAAACTGCACACAGACACAACTAATAATAAATTGCAAACAGTTTTACTCACATATAAACATAAGAACTGGAGAACTTCTGTTTAAAGAATTTAATACTTTTACAGAAATTTCTCATCACTGTAAACACTAAAATGAGGACGTAAAGAACAACACATTTATTGAATCTGTTTTCTCTTTCATTTCTAATGATGGAGAGTTAACTTCTTGCAATCTGTTATGTTATGAGCAACAACTGTGTGAATATTTTCCCAGTGCAACTTGCTAAGTTCAGATCAACCCATTCATTTAAATCCTGTGTTTCACTGAATTTATCATCATCATTTTTGTTCATATGGTGTGGATTGTGTTGTCATCTTGAGGAAATATGACGAAGAGACATCTTAAGGAGACATAGGAGTGTCCAGGTACATAAGAATGACCCCACTGGAATGTCATTTATAAAGATTTACACCTTTTTTGTTTGTGAGGAGGGTAGAGAAGGTGCACTGACATTATAGAGAAGGTACAGTTATACCATTACATTACGATTTTTTTTATACACGACGTGAAAGAACTACTACATCTGCTCAGAATCAGCCACATTCTGACTCACTGGGAGTTCCCAGCTAATCCCGACTTCAACAACAGGTACCTTTGAGTCACAGAGTGTGTTTATACACATATACTTAACACAATCATTATCTGATTTTGGCAGCTACCAGAAAATGATAGCAACATGATACTACAGAACTTTTGAGGAAGGATACCAGACTTCCCGAACAAAACCCCCCAAAACAAAAACCATAGTTACATTTGCAGTAAACTCTGTGGAGTGGTTTCCCTAGTCCTGCACATGAATGGAGATTTTCCACTGAAAGAGGAATATAGTCCAGGACTAGTCTTAATCCCTGTCTGGGAAATCGGGCCTACATCAATTATACTTGATTTGTGGTGTTTAGTGAAACTGCAATGTTAAATGTCGTCTGTGGCGTTTACTGTGGCAGTACTGTATGATTTTTAATGAAGTCTACAGTGTTTATTGCTGGTGTAGTGTTCTACACTAGCAATGAACACTGTAGACTTCATTAAAAACCACACAGTACTGCCACGGTAAACATCAGAGACTTCACTTAACATTGCAGTTTCACTAAACACCACATACTGAATCGCATACTACGCCTTCACCAAAACACTGTGCATGTAATTCAATACTGTTCTTTTACTAAACACGACTTAACTCCATACTCATTCACAATGTACTTAAAATGCGCTTAACCCTACCTTAGTTTACCTCAGAAAATACACACAACCCCTTCATTTGAATTAAGTAGCTGTTAATTTGTGAAACCGACCCCTTAATTTTACCTTAAATTTAGATTTAAGGTATGAGTGTGAAACCCCTTAATCTTAATTTTAAGGCTTTAATTCAGCAGAAGCAAATTTGATAAGGGGCAACTTTGAAAAAGTAAGAGTAAAATTCTGTAGTTTTAGCCCTTAATCAGCCTTAATCTGTGTACCTTTAATTATCCTTTAAATTTCCTTTGGTTTCCGTTTGGTTTCGTAATGACTATAGACTTCATTCCATCAAACGCTACAGCCTAAACCCAGCACTACAGTCACACTAAACACTGTGGAGTTAATTCAATACTACACCAAGGGAAAGCACCATTAAATTAATTCAACACCATATCTGCTGTAATCACCATATAGTTATTTCAACAACACATCTGTAGTAAAAACCAAACTAAACCTATAGTAGACACAATAGACTTAATCCAGTGCTGCATAAAAACCTTGGACCTTGTTCAACTCTCACATACAGAAAAACACAATAGGTTTAATTCAACACTCATCCCACAGTGAACACCATACACTTGATTCGACATCACACCTTAAATAAGCAAAATAACTTCAGCCCTATATAAACACCATAGACACTACAATTCAAACACTACAACCAACGAATAATGACTCAAAGCAGTTTGCAAAGATCAAATTTTAACTTGCATAAACCTGATTCCATAGAACACCAATCTTACCAGTAAAAGGCCTGAACAGGGGTCCAGGTCATCTAAAATGATTAAACAAGTCTACTGCATTCACACCAGGCCTTTCTGGAAAAGACTGGTGGCCCTTGCTATAGAACTATCCTAACTATACACATTGTAATAACTTATATCTGCATTCAGCCTTGAATTCATGTTCACTTCAATGGACAGAATTAGTTCAGCTTTAATTCATGGCATGTTCTGATATTTTGAAGTACTGACTCAAAGGCGTTCAGCACAACAGCCAGCCTTACATGCCAAATATAGACCTTTCAGCTACGTCGCTTACCAGCTGGTGTTATTCATATTGATGACGAGTCAAACTTCATGGGTGACAGACAGGCTAATGAGGCTCCGCGAGACAGGGAACACACTCTTTTGTCAGAAACTGTCGTGTCTCGCCTCATGAGCTTTGCAGCAATACAATCCACAAATCTATAGCAATCCTATCCTTTCTGTGTCTTCAGCGCTGTGCTTTTACTGGAAAAAACACTGCCATTTTCTGGGTGTGATGAGAGCCTCTGTGTATTCACTGTGTGTACTTTAAAATGTGTACTTTGCGTGGAAGAAGGAGTGGAAAGGTGGAGGTTATGCAGGAGGATAACAAAAAGAACATGTTCACACACGCTGAGTGTCGAGGGTTTAAAATAGCAGATAAATAACCTCATCTAACCTGAGGACAATAGAACAGCCTGTCATGGATATTGTTGCTGTTTTTTTTTCTGGGGTTTTTTTCCACGTAATTTGAAAAAGATGCTCCTTTACGTTGTCAAAACTGAATGACAATCAGCCCAAGTCAGGTATTTTTTATTCTTTTCTGTAAACTGACTTCACTGGAGATACAAGCTTTTGTTCAGACAGCGATGATATAGACTCCGTTTGCCTAAACCACACAATTTGCTTGATATTTCTAGTGCATTTAGGGTGTAGGTATGGCCATGGGAGATAACGAGAAAAGTTAAACGCCAAAATGAGTCTCATGCTAGTGGATTAAAAAGTGCTATTTGTACTTGACGTTCAGTACAAAACCAGTCGTCAAATACACTTCACACAACTCTCTGAGTGTATTCAGTACCTCACCCAGTCCTACGGTAGATACAGAGGAAAAAAACACACCTGTAAACAAGAGCACTGCAAGTCAGAAAAATAGCACCGGCAAAGATAAGAGACCACTGCAAAAATGTTCAGTTTCCCAGGTTTTATCTTTTATAGGTGCAAGTATTGAACTGAACGGCCTTGGCTTAGTTTTTAAGAACTGCTGACAATATTTCTCCTAATTTCCAAATAAAAATATTTTTCTTTCAAGCATCATTTTAAAGGAAAGAACAATACAGTAACCCCCCCGTTTTACGCGGACCAGGAGTCGCGGATTCAGTCACACGCAGATTTTTTCTGAGACCCTAACTGATCGTTTTACGTGGCAATGTTTTTTTTACGCATTTTACTTCTAAATTTTTATAATTATTATAATTCTAAATTATAAAATGTACTAATTTTGTAACATAAATATGAACGTAAATTCAGCTACGTTTCCATATAAAATACGCGCTGGTGAGTCGAACTTACACTAATTTATTACTGTATTTACCTGTTTATACCAAAGAAAATGCCCCTGCATGAATTGCAGTACCATCTGTATGGACTTACATTTATGTTAAGGGTAGGCTAATGTATTAAACTGCTTTTAAAATGAAATTTTGGGAGCATATTTGGGCATATTTAGGGTTTACACTAAAAAAATAGTTATTTTTTAGGCTTTTTTAAAATCAAAACACAATGCCATTTTTCACTATATGAGGGTGCTCTTGGAAGGAAACCCCCGCGAAAAGCGAGAGATTACTCTCCATCAAAATAAATGATAGTTTACAGAACTTCAATAATTAAAAGAAAACAAATCTCTTGTTCACTTTTAAACAAAATGGCAATAATTACTATAATCAACTGCAACAATATATCCTTGCTATTACATTTCCGTATTTACAGATGCATATATATTAGCCCACTTTATTTTACTAAAAAAATATGTCATTGTGTAACAGAATATATGTGGGAAAGAACATGAGGAAAATACCATATAAGCCTCATCCTTTATGTAAACCAGCTATAGCACAAAAAAATCCTGCAGTTTTGGTTATTTGAGAACTACTGAAAAAAATGCTAACCGCTTGGCCGAGTTCCGTATTCTGGTGAGAAATTGCATACAGTAACGATACAAACACATACAGTACAAACTGCAATGCCATACAATGTCATATATAAATGGATATAAACCACTCTTTTTTTTACAGTGTATATACCTAAATTAGATTATAGATAATGATTGTAGAATACAGATAGAGAACAATATACATACATATTTATGGTTCATCTACATATCTACATAATTACACCAAAGAAGGGAATCATTTCCCAAGTGCTCAGCTGGGGTATAGATCGCTGTTTCTGGACGTTGGGAAACCAAACTAAGCTGGACTTTAGGCCTCTGTGACCGGAACTGAATGCCCGTGTTAGGGTACTCGGTCCACCTTGGCTTTTACCATCCAACTGGTCACATTGCGAGAGGAGAGTGTTGATTACAGCAGAGTTTTTATACTTTTCCTCATTAAATAAGATGTGATTCAGGTGATCAGTAATCAGTACCTCATAAAGCAGAATGAGGTGCTTGTGTAGGAATTTAACAGACACTGGCATTAAATGGTTGTCATACTCATAGAGATGCTGATGTAAAAATAAATTGCAGTGGTCTCTTATTTGAATGTTGAATGTTCAGCATGCAAATGAAATGTACTGCAATGAAGAATCCGTGCAGAGTAACTTTATTGCAAACTAGGACACATGTAAAATGTGATATGCGATACGTGTAAAGTATACAAGAGTCCTGCAAAAGAGCACAATGGACAGGAGTGGAATGAGAATCACTTCATGATGCACTCGGTTGAATCAAGAAAAACATCAGGCATTTTGAGGAAAATACCTATACGTGTTTCAGAGAAATAATTCCATACTGCCATCTAGAGGTCAATGAGGGAAAAACATCCACACTCCGGACAGGTTCATTCTCATATTTCTTTTTATTTCTATCATAATCAAATAGTTGAACATTTCAGATAGTTACTAAATTTGAATCAATCACATGGCAAAACATAACTAATTTGAGATGGCTTTATTGCTATTCTCAGAAATGTCAATTTTGTCAGTAACAGCCCTCTTTATGGGCACCCAATATTTCATCCAGAATCATGGAGCTACATGAGAAAATAGAAAATCAAGACGTCTGTAAAGAAGTGCTTCATCTTTAAAACAGATGCTGTGTTTCTGACTGATTTCAGTCCTTCAATCCAAAGTTTAATTTTAATCAGTTCCAGTTCCAGCTCCAAAAACACCCACAGCCAGATAATCGAGGATAATAGAACGCCAGCTACCTAGGTAAGGTGTATTACAGGATACAACAAAATTGCACAGGGGTAAGGGGTCCCCAAGGAGTAGCTTAAACATCAGATTTAAATAAATATGTTTGTTTTTTTCACTTTCAAACTAAGGATCCTAAAAACAATTCCAGCAGCTACTGCTATTATAAAAACATGAACATAGCTAGGTATAAGGTGCCAGAGCACTCTCAAAACAGATGTGCTAAAAGCAGCACACTGTGTCCTCAACTAGACACACCTGTGTCAAAACGTGTGAAATGAGATACTGATAGCTGTTAAAAGTGCGCTGTTACTTAACACATGGTTTCTGAGAGTGTGTGCACATGACATGCTACTTAGAACTGCTTTTAAAAGGCGTCAAGTTTATCAGTTTGGTTCGAACCGTCGACCAGGAGAGGGGTGGCCTGATTAAAACAACCTGGTGCTCGCTCCTTGGGATACCTCTTTCTATGAAATACAATCGTAGCTCCGCCATCAATAAGACACAGGTGATAGAAAACATCGTCTGCATATGTTCTCCAATCAGATGTGGAAAAAAGGAGAATGTAGTTGAATGACAATAAATCCTTGCTATTACATTTCCGTATTTACAGATGCATATATATTAGCCCACTTTATGTTACTAAAAAAATTCTCTCATTGTGTAACAGAATATATGTGGGAAAGAACATACAGTACGAGAGGAAAATACCATATAAGCCTCTTCCTTTATGTAAACCAGCTATAGCACAAAAAAGGAATAGTCCTGCAGTTTTGGTTATTTGAGAACTACTGAAAATGTGTGTATCAAAAAATGCGAACCGCTTGGCCGAGTTCCGTATTCTGGTGAGAAATTGCATACAGTAACGATACAAACACATACAGTACAAACTGCAATGCCATACAATGTCATATATAAATGGATATAAACCATACTCTTTTTTTTTTTTTACAGTGTATATACCTAAATTAGATTATAGATAATGATTATAGAATACAGATAGAGAACAATATACATACATATATATGGTTCATCTACATATCTACATAATTACACCAAAGAGGGGAATCATTTCCCAAGTGCTCAGCTGGGGTATAGATCGCTGTGTTTCAGGATGTTGGGTCGGGGAATTCAATTCCGGTTGGGATGCGCCGACGTCTGCCGGCAGTTTGGTGGCCGTTCTCCTCAAACACGCCTACTAGACCCGACGATTTAACAGGGGAATCGAATCAGATGTGTTTGAGCACGGAAACCAAACTGAGCTGGACTTTAGGCCTCTGTGACCGGAACTGAATGCCCCTGTGTTAGGGTACTCGGTCCACCTTGGCTGCATTTGTCCCAGGCACTGAAACTAGGCTCCTCTCCCTGATAGAGTTCTCTCTCATGCTTGAGATGGAAGAGGCCCTTTCGCTCCAAGTGCTCTTGGGCATTGCTACGATATCTGTTGTCATCTGTGTGTTATGCTTGATCAAAGTGCTCTTGGGGAAGTGTGTGAGAGGGCTGGTGCGCCGAGCCGACGCTCTGTCGATGCGCTTTCTCTCTTTCCTCTGAGAAATAGACTTCCACGTCGTCAAGGGCGCAGTGGGTACATCCCTTGTTTTGTCTTCAGGCTCTGGGTTTTGTCTTCCACGGGGCGGCCCACACTGCTGGTCCTTGTTCGCGGGATTCCCCTTGACCTCTCGCTGCTTACCTAGCACGTTCTGGGTCTTCTGGGTTGAGTGAGGCCCCAGCCGGGAGGTGTGGAGTCCCAAGCGAGACTGGACCATCTGGATGCCCCCTATAGGGATCATCAGGCTGAGGCCGGAGCTTGGGGTCAGCGGCTGGGAATGCAGGGGCAGGTGGCTCAGCACCCGCTGGCCTTCCCTAGCCGTCCCTTGTCTGGACATGAGCCCACGAGTAGGGGAGAGCCGTGGTCGGAGCTGATGCCCCCTCCTATGAGGACTACACGTCTTTTCCTTGAAGGCATACAGAGGGATATTTGTCAGTAAGATCACCTTGTGAAAGCACTGCTGCTATTATACAAGCACTGAAAGCAGCTGTCATCTTTATTTCTGGCTAAAGGGCATTATTTATAATTGGAGGGATTTATGAGGTAACGCCACTGGATGTAATCTTGGAGACACAAGTATAGCCCTGGTCTAATCCAAATTTGTAGTACTGACAGAAGAACATAAACATGCAGGTGTATATTAAGGCTGTAGAGCTATTTTAAGTGCTATCTTTTGGTTTGGCTTTAATTATATGTAAAGAGTGATGGGCCTAGCTTCCTTTTTCTAATAAAGGCGTGCCTCCGAAATAACAGACTGTGTACTTTTGGTATCAGTCTGTTTGTTTTAGAATGTTTAGTTTGGATACATTTAGCTGGGTACCCCCTTCACAGAAATTGCTTTGTGTGCATAAATAAAAAAATGGCCTTCTAAATATATAGTAAAATAAACACAGACAAAGAAAGCAACACTCTACAGCTGAATGATGCAGAGGAGAAAGTGACATTGTGAAAGCAGTTGTTTTTATGCTAAATATTGTGATACTTGAAAAAGTAAAAAATGGCCCAAATATATCCTGAAATGGTGCAAATTTTTACTGTATTAATAGAAAGAGTGTGTTTAGAGAAGAATTAGGGCAGAGATATGAAAAAAATCATTTTGCAATCATGAATGTGGTGTACAGAAGAGAACATATACAAATACTAGTAATAAATACAAATCAAATGTTATATATAAAATGTTTTCTACATATTGAAAGATACACCAATGGTTGTAATGTTAGTAAATTGTACTTATCATATTAATATTTATTTGTCTGAAATTTGTTGTGAACAGTTTATTGGTTATGGCATCTACTGTTCTGTCCATCATTATTCTGGATGTAAAATGTATGTGTTTACAAGCATTAGTGCATCTTTACATATATAAAAAACATATTAGTGAACTCATGACATGGTTATACATGGATGTTATTTTTGACCAGTTATTTGTGATTGTTTGTGTTTGTTCAGTATTCTCCTTGATTCACCTAAGATTGGAGACATTTCACACTTGGATATTTCACACTATTGTGATGCTGGTAATGATTAGATGCAATATATTGTATATACTGTGCAGTTAAAACATATAGTTTCTTAGCACAGCAAAGGTAAACAAAATAAAAAAGCAAAAAAAGCAAATGTAGAACTTACCAGCTTGGTCTTGTGGCAGAACCTGTTGGGTGAGGACTTTACTGGATCTCTGTGTCTGTAGGGTCTTTGCTGAATGGGTACACTGGCCCCGACCAGGGAGCTAAGTGGACCGCTAGGAGACACGGGCCGAATGGGGGAGAGGGCTCGGACCGGAGAGAGGTGCCGGGCCGACAACGGGGAAACTGGACGGCTGGAAGGGGACAGAGAGGACAGGCAGGGGGATGGAGAGAGACTAAGCCTGGGAGACAGACAGCGCAGAGGGGACGTGTCCCGTCCCGGGGACCTGGGGAGTGCAGGGGATAAGTGCAGGCCTGGAGAGAAACTGCACAGGGGAGAAGAGGGCGCTCCTACTATGGTGGTCTCTAAAAACTTAGGTGTGTTTGGAGAAACTGCTTTTATGGGCTTGCTTGGCCTCGCTGGACTAAAACTGGCTTCTTGGACCTTAGGCAAAGGTGCAGGACTGGCTTGAGAACCTGGATCTTCACTAGAGAGAGATCTGCTTACAGAGGAGGCAGAAGAGCGAGACGCATCCTCATCACCTTCCTCGTTATCCTCCTCCTCCTCCTCATCCGTGTCCTCAGCATCAGAGAACTGGTGCTCCTCCGTGACCTCTGGCAAAACGGAGCGCTCCTCACAACCTGCAGGAAAAAAGGACATCAGCAATATTTTCTATATTTTTCTAATACAAGGGGTCCTCGAGTTATGACACAGATCCGTTCCTACGACAGTGATGTAACTAGTCTAAGTCACTTACCGATCCTAACACAGTTATAAAATCATAATCTAAGCAAACATAAAAACACAACTAAGCCACAGAAAAAGGAAAAGGACATACATGTACTGTACTTGTACACTGTTCTGTAGTAACAGAAAAAATGACAAATAATGAGTGTAAAAACACTCGCGCTTTTAACAGTCCAGAATGACAGAGGGAAGTGCACTGGGGGACGCCAACTCCCTCACTCGTGTGCCGCGTTACTGCGTATTCTTCCGCCATGCACAACCAAACTAGTTATGGGAGTGAGCGTCACAAACTCGAAACGTTGTATGTCGAGACTGTCGTAACCTTGTATCACGCACATGTTTATCAGTTTTGTCCACACAATCTGATTAGCTGAAAACTGTGCTACCCAAGTTGCAATATCTGACACTTTTCCACCACTCCATTGACCACTGGTTAATAATGATGGCAATTTTACTGAAAAGTCATTTACAGGTGGCTAATATTTGACTGTATTTCTGTCTGCACAGGCCATAAAAATTACAGATCATTTCAGGCCCGTCATGGCCACACATAGCTGTGGTTTTACAGGCAGATGTTGCTTCATTGGGAAAAAATCTTTTTTTTTGACCACTGCTACTTGCCATATTTACTCAGCTTTGATATCATTTATCAACCATTCATTTCAGTGGAAAAACTTTGTCTCTATCCTCTCTACCCTGGAAAATCATTAGCAGGAGGAGAAAGATTTTTTTTAGCTCCTCTGCTTAAGGTGTGCTGCCACCAAGTTGTTCGCAGCAGATCCATTAAGTCCTGCAAGTTATGAGGTGAGGTCTTCGTGTACTTGGTCTTGCAATAATATTTAGGTAGGTGGTGTCCAGGTACCATCCACAAGAATGCCAGGTTCAAAGGGTTCCCGGCACAACATTGCCCAGATCTTCACACTGAGTCTTGATGCCATCTCTTCCCTAGTTAAGCAACACAGTCACTTGTAAGAAAACTAGATTCATCAGACCGTGCAACCTCCTTCCATTGCTCCATGGTCCAGTTCTGATGTTCTTGCTGTCAGTGGTGGACAGAAGTCAGCAAGGGCACTCTGACCGATCCGCAAGCTGTGATTCACTTTGTGTTTTGAGATCTTTCTGTAAGGGAAGTATTTCAGCAATTTGTACTACAGTAGCTCTTCTATGGGATTTGACCAGAAAGGCTAGTCTTCACTACCCAAGCACATTCCTTGCGTACCCATGACCCTGTTGTCCTTCCTTTCACCCCATTGTTGGCTAAGAACCAATACATATGTGGAGGACCCCACACCCGCATCCAACACACCAACTTCAAGAACAGATGTTCACTTGCTGCATAATATATTTAACCTCTTTCTAGCTGCCACTGACGTGAGATATTCACTTCACCTGTCACTAGTTTTGATGTTGTGTTAATGTAAAATGGATTATTTATTTTGGATTACTTAATTGGTTCATTCATCATGAAAGTTAACACAGCAACTGTCTTCAAATAATGTAGAAAAAACTCAAATGAAGATCCATGATTTTCTTAGGACAGTGACGTTATTCACAGTAATTATCAAGTTTAAAAATCGTCCCCTTAGAATTATAAGGTTCTATCTGACAGTTTTGTCAAAATTTAGTTATTTGCATATTCCTATTTCAGTACCACTTATTTACGTAATAGGAGGTGTTTTTTTAAGTTTTGTTCATTTTTGGTCATTTAATCTTAAAAATAAAAAGGTTGTATCTGCAAAAGGAAACTCTAAC
>JBBPCX010068122.1:0-12531 GCA_037974365.1 Hydrocynus forskahlii | reverse complement strand
AACTAAACAGAAACACACTAAATACTCACACCCAAGACCCAACACCCAATGAGCACAGAGAACATAAATCAAACCCAGCTGGCATTGATTACAAACTCAGAGCAAACAAAACCCCACACCACAAAATACAGACAAGGGTGACCTCTACTTGTCACCCTCTAAATCACAGCCGTGACAATCTCATCTAAGGTGAGCACACATTCCCGCTCCATTTGGTCGTGCCTAATACATCTGGCTCCAGCTTAATGTGCTGCATCCTTTGTTGAATTGTTCTAATGTCTGGCAATGGTATTTGCAGGTCTTGTAGTGTGTTATAACCTGACGTCCCTGCAGTAAATTGTATTTCAATTGCTTTTTTTATTGTTTCATTTCCCCACCGTATCCCACGCTTGTTTTTTTGTGCAATTGCTCGAATTTGATCTTTTGTTAAAACTTCTGAAAACTTAGTTTGAAATAAACTGTTTCTCTTTCTTAATGTGGAATTTATTCTTTACTGATGTGCAAGAGCCTTCTGTGCTTTCTTTCTCATAAATCTTTCATGTCTAAGGTCCTCCATCAGGACATCTACACTTGGCCCTGGCTGACTGGACCCTAGATCTCTTGGTATGACCCTCTCGTTCGCCTCCAATTCTACTGCACAATTTGTGCTCTTTTTTCCCTCAATCTGTCCCTCAACCTCTGTAACAATAATAAAGTGTTGTTTTAGTGACGTGGCTGTTTAGTGTTTTCTATCCTGCAATCATATTAAATGTAAACAATGTAGGCTATTCATTTATATCATACCAAATGTTGAACAATAATTGTGTGTACCATTTATTGGATTCAATATAATTTCTGATAATCTTCTTCCTTCTTTTAGGCTCAGGGTGGTGTATGAAGATTATGGGGCCAGCATCTGCTTTGAGCTTCAGTTGGCCTTTTTATGTGGAAATGAATTGGTCATCTTCAAAGTGTACCTGCAGTGAGGCTTGTAAGATCAGTTTTCACACATACACCAAATGGCCAGTTAAAATATATCACTGCCATCATTGTACTCTACATTTAAAAGCATGATGCCCTTTGAAATGTTAAGAAGACATAATTGTCTTTTCCACCTGTCTAAATTTAATGTACTTGACAGTTTTCTATTGTTGTAGTTTCTGGTAATGTCTAGATTTTTTCTGCTGACCATTGACATCCATTTTTTTCTTCGGCCTGTGTCCTTAGGGAAACCATACATGTGGATTCCTTTTTCAGACCGATTGGTACAGCCAAATGCTGCACAGTGTCATGTTGTGGGTCCTTCTCCCGGCACATCAGGCAAGCACAAGGACACTCAAGGTAGTCAAAGTGCGTCATGACTCTTTATTCTTTAAATCCAAAAACAGAACAAAACAAAACAGGCATGCGAGCCAAACCCTAGAACTATAGATCTCTTGAAACAAAAGGAGACAGGAGTAAACCAAGTTATGGTGAGCGATTGACTGACAAAGGAAACCAAACACAAAACCCTATAAATACACCCAAACCCCAAAACCCACAACCAATGAACACACACAACTATTTAACACAAACTAACTCCAGCTGAACGCAAAATCTAAACCCTCAGTGCACCCTTTCAACATAAAAGCCCCAATACGCAATTCCCCAAAAAAACAGGAAAAGGATGGCCTCTAGTGGCCACCCCGTGTTACAGTCCAGACCTAACACAGCCAACCATGGTGTAACTTATCTGTAAAATGTTGGTTATAGCCATTGCTGTTAGATCTCAGACTTCAGTCAAGTTAAAGGAAAATGTCTTATATATTTCTATTCTGTGTCCTTCATTTCCTTCTATTTTATATGTCTTTTAATGCCTCAGATGCTAAGGGAGACTTGCACATAAGAAGTTCACATATGTATTGTACCTGTGTACCAGTGATAAATTATGTGACAATAAAAGTGATTGGATTTTTCATATTTATCCTCGTTGAATTTTCCATGAGCTAAGTGTTGTCTGAAACTGCAGGTTGCCTTTTGTTGTTATTCTATGATATCTGGTTGATACATGTTTATATCAATATTATATTATTATTGATATTATATTAATATCAAGGATGTGTGGTAGACTGTAGACTGTAAAGTACACTGAATGCCAACACGCTAATATCTTAACAATGCTGACATCTTTGACCATTTTGGGCAGGTTTATGAGGCCATAAGGACTTTTTTTAATCCTATAATTTTTTTATGATGCATCAGTTATATAACATTGAACATTAGAACTCCCAAAGAATACTGCAGATTGGTATATGCAATGTATACTAGCATTATGTAAATACGCGCTAATGTGTAGATGCTAACACTACAAACCTTCCCTCTAAAAATAAAACATGATCCTTCAGTACAAAACTGACATTGATAATATGCAGCAAATATATAATAGTGACACGTGTACATGTCTGGGCCACCCCGAGTGCGCGGCTCCTCGCCTGAATACTAGGTGCGAGCAGCCCGGGGTCAGGTAAGTTAGTTTGTGGAGTGTGTATTGGTTAGGACCCCAGGCAACCCAGCTGTAGCGAGGACCTGCCTAATTAGGCAGTGGGGTTGTCGAGCTCCTAACGACAGGTCCACCTGTCTAGTGTTTAACTTGTTAATTAAGTGAAAGTGTCTGCGTTGTGTGACTGGCTGTCTGTCGTGAGTCTCTGTGTATTTAGCCCAGCCGATCCAGAGAGTCTTTGTGTGGTCACCAACCAAGCTACTCTCAGAGAGTCGGAGCACAGGGTTTGTTCATGTCCTCCGTGCCAGCCCAGACCAGGACTTGTGTGAAGAGGACTGTCTGCGTTCGGGAAGCAAAGACTTCCACAAAGAAGGAAAGTATCCAAATTCAGCTAACCCACTCTGCCTGTTTCCAGACTGAACCCAAGCTGAGCCAAGAAAGGACTGAGTGCACCTCAGTCAGAAAGAAAAAGTATCAACGTCGTCACTGGGCACGAAGGGCAGGAGCCGGAGGAAGCTTTATGTGAACCCTTGTTTGAGTTGATGTTTGCAGCTCTCCTGCTGAGAGGAAAGATTGACTTTGGTTTCATTAAAGTGACTGTTGAACAAAACTGTCTTGTAGTGCCGAGTGTCTTTCCCCTGCACCGACGTAACAGCCCAGTGAATGAGCGAGCGGGCGAGAGAGCAAGGAGGCAGCTCCCACGGGCCTCAGACTCAGGTTTTTGTTCCAGTTCTCCACAACATATTTCTTGGTGTAGTCGGCAGGATCAGAAGAGGTCTTTGCAGACTTCAAGCCTCACCTACCTCAATCATTGCTGATTTGGCACAGAATACCAAAGGTAAGCATTTTAAATTTTGTTACCTTATCGGATAGATTCTGTGATATTTCAGTGAAAAAAGGGAGAAATGGTCAGTGATTGGAAGAACTGCTTACCTCTCTTAAAAAGAACTGCATCTAATGTTCATGAATAATACAAATTGGCATTGTAGTTAAGTGAATTTGGGATAAGTGAATATAAAATGAGACCAGTTTTTGAGGGAAATATATTGTGAGTGTATATATAGGTGCGATGGTGGTCCACAGGTAAGTATTAATCTGAACCTTGAGGTCAGAGCCAACCCAGTGTCCTCGATGCATGGTGGTAGCTCTTGGTTAGTGTGCAGAAACATAGAAAGTCTGGGTTGACAAACCTGACTTTCTTCTGTCAGCCACATGGAGGACGGCTGACGTATCTAGAACAGATGCGTGAGAGATCGCATTGACCTCCACTGTCTGTTTGAGCATGAGACAGTAACAGGTTCTGGCCATGCGAAGTTAATGTTTGTTGTTGTGCTGGGATAAATCTTTGTGACAGTAGCCAAGTTGTGAGGTCAAGGGTAGACTTTACAAGAGGCTGGATGGCAAGGTTTACGTCTGAAAACATTTTGTGTTGTACTGTTTTAGAAAAGAAAAGTGATGCATCACCTGTTGATAAATTTGCAAGTGCATTTGTGTGTGATTTTTCTCTGAAAAGCAGGCTATGTATGTGTCTGTGCTATTTCTTTTTCTATTTTTCCATTGTTTTCTCTTTACTTCTGCTGGGAAAACCTGATTAAGAGGAAGCGTTTTTAGGTTTGTGTCTGTGCGGTTTGAGAAGGGTAGCCAAAAGTTTTCAATGTTTTGGGGGAACTAAGATAAAGAGGGAAGGTGGATAGTTAGCATGGCTGGAGAAGGTTGGCCCAACGCCCAGACACTTTCCCTATCGGTGGCTGGCTGAGAGAAGCAGCGTTAAATAGAGAGTTAATTCATAATTATAAGTAAATTGGTAATTATAGTATAATAACGCTAAAAACAACCGTTAAACCTCAAAATAATAAAGAGCTCTAAGTAAAGGTACATAGCTACAGCAATCACAGAAATATGGTGATGTGATATTTTGCTGTAAGAAGAACTTTACTGTGCCTGTGCCACATTGGGTGAATGTGTGTGTGTGTGTGTGATGAGTGGGCCTGTGTATGTGTATGAGAGAGAAGAAGGGTGAGTTTGTGAGTGTGCTCAGACAATGGATGGCCCTATGCCCGGACATTCCACCTATCTGAGTGAACCTATGCGAGACGCTATTGTACAGAGCTGTGTGTGATGTCGGTTGTGGGGCTTGGTTAGATTTTTTTTTTTTCATTTAATGTTGATGCAACGTTATTTGCGTATTATCTTTTGGGTAAGAGTTTTATTGTGGCTTTGTGGTTGCTTTCAGAGAACTCTCTGTTGGAGATGGGCAGTTTGTAACTGTTTGTATTTTTGACGGTGTGCGTGTGTATGTGTATTGGAGATTTTAAGGTCGGTGTAAATGTGTCTCAAAACGTTTATGGATTATGAGATTAGTGCTTTATGACGCTGGAATTGTCAGTATGTAGGTTTTTGTGTCAAGCTAGACGACAAATCCTCTGTAAAAAATAAAATCATTTGTATTAATAATAGTAATAATAAAATTAATAAGTTGTTTGTAGAGAAACATTTGTCTCTACAAAATTTGTAGAGAAACAATGGATTAAAATCATATATATATATATATATAATCTCAGAAAGTGAAAACATCCGTAGAGAAAACAAAACAAAAAAAAAATTGAAGGCACCCCAGACAGTGTGGGCCAGGCAGCGGTGAGTTAATGTATCCAAACTTGGACACGCTCCGGCACAAGGGGGTAGTCTCAGCCCGATGAGGTTAAGCGAACAGACTGGAAGAAGAAAGAAAGGCAAAGCTAGGGGGAGTACATCAAGGTGGAGGTGCAAAGACTGGATGGCACAAGATTTTGATAACACTGATCAAAGAATTAGGAAATCAATCAGTGACTTAGATGAGATGGTGTGTGCTTCAATGGCGAAGAAAGGTTCAAAGAAATGGGGAAGAAGTAAGGAATGTGAGATATCAGATGATAAGAAGATAAAAAAAAAAATAAAAATTAATAAATAAATTAAAATAAGACAGGATGAGGGAACACATTAAGGTCAGGAAAAAGTTATCCTCTGATGCAAACGCCAATACTGATGAAGGGAAGAGATGGAAATTATGTACCATGGCAGAGTCAAGATCTGGGAGGGGGGGCGGGTTAATGGCCCTGCCGGATCTGCATGACGGAGCCCAGAATTGGATACTGGATTTTGAAGAAATAACACTTGGATGTCTCCTGGCTCTCTGAGATATGTAAGCCTTACTAGCCAGAGTGACTGGGCAGAAGGCCATGGCAAACATCATGACACAAGATGACTGGGTTACCAAGCTGTGAACGTAACTTGTGATGGTATGGAGTTCAACCCCCATCATAACAGACTGTGGTACATGATGAGAGAAGCCTACCTACGGAAGCTGGACCTGAGGACCCCTCGTCACCGAAAAGTATGACTAAATATCATTGTCAAAGTACATTTATCACATGACAAAAACGAGACCAGACACAACGTAAATGCTGGACGATAACTATAATGAAATATATAATGTAATATCGTTGACGAATAAGAACGAGACTAAATATGGTTTACAAAATAAAAACTGCTAAAATGTCTTTTGTTGACTAAAATGAGACAAGATGTTATTTCCTCCTGTTTAATCGCGTTTTTATGTATAATAATACAACTAATAAAAAAATATAATACTACTACTACTACTACTACTTATCATAATAAAATGTGTTATTATTATTATTTTGCAGTATTTCTGTTTCCACACACAGCATTTTGATAAGCAGCCTTTCCTATGTCCATGCGAAAAAAGCTGATCCTAAATTGTTCTGATTTGGTTGTGTAAACTATATTTGTTCAAGAATAAAAAAACCTATTCAGCTAAGTTCAGGCCAACACACTGAAGGTGAAGACTTTTACCAGTTTTACAAATGTGAAGAAGTGGAGATCAGAAGCTGACCAAGATCCAGATCAAGATGACCTGATGAAAGTGGTCTTTCATACAATGGTCCTGGATGGCGTTCCAGAAAAAGCCAAAAGCAAGCTGGAAGATGTGGTGGGACTGGCTGAAAAAGGCTTTGAAGAATTCATGGTTCACATAGTTTCAGAACAAACTCCAGTAAATTTATTAGGAAGAGATGCATTGTGTCGATTGGGAATCCAAATCTGGTGTACTCTGGATGGCGTATATGTAAATGGCAGTACATGCACAGATGAGTGTAATACAGGAAAAAGAAGTAAATGTATATTGGCTCGGAGAAATAGAGAGGCCAGTTCAGAGAATAATGAGTAAATGGGGAAAGTTTCTTTTAGCACATATTCCAAAAGCAAAGAAGTCTAGGATGCAGTATCACTATATAATGACTTATGACAGCAACCAGGACGAGAAGTTCGAGAAAGGGTGGCTTAGAGAAACTGCAGGAGCCAGAGTTAGTTTAACCACCAGCAGTGTAATAATAAGCGCAGAAGGAGCAGCACTGAAGATAGAAGATAATGAATTCATCCAAAAGTGAGATAATGTAGCTGGAGCAAGGCCCCATGTGACATTACTAATTAATAGGGCATGAGTCAAAGGACCCCTCAATACTACTTGCTGAATACAAATCAATGTTGAAAATACTGTGTGAAACAAAAATGACAGCCACCCCACAGGAAGTCACCATTCCAGAGCCAGAAGAAGAAGAAGAGCTATGGAAACAGATGAACACACAGTTAATAGAGGAGGACTCTGTGAAACAACAAATGATCAAACAAGTTCCTGAAGAACTGTGGTCGTGACATGAAACAGATGTGGGACTGGTAAAATCAGCTTCACCCATTCAGATCAAATTAAAACCTAGAATACAGTTTCCTCAGGGAGCTCAATATCCCTCAAAACTAGATGCAGAGCAGGGAATAGAGAAGACTATAATGGGGCTTGTAAAAACAGGTGTATAAATAGAAATGAGAAGTCTGTGTAATACTCTTATGGTCCTATACAAAAAGCAGATCAAACCAAGTGGCAACTAGTACATAATCTAAGAGTAAATGAAGCTGTGGAAGATTGGCAGGCAGAGGTACCAAACCCACACACCTTACTTATGAATATTCTGCCTGATGATAAATATTTTACAGTAAAAGACCTATGTTCTGCATTTTTCAGTATCCCCATAGCTGAAGAGTCGAGGTATTTGTTTGCCTTTACATATAGAGGGAAGCAATATAGCTACACAAGACTCCCTCTAGGGTTCAAACATTCTCCTCACATATTTAAACAAGTTCTTAGACAGGATTTAGAGGAGTTGGACTCAGATAGGACAATGCTACAATATGCTGATGATTGAATTCTTTGCTCCCCAACAACAGAACAATGCCACGAAGACTCCATCAAAGTCCTCAAGAAATTAGCAAAGGGGGGGACATAAAGTTTTGCAGGTCAAATTACAATACTGTCAACCACAGTTAGAATACCTGGGAAGGCTCGTGGCACATGGAACTAAAGCAATAGCGCCCTCACAGTTGGAATGGATCAGTAAAACACCACAGCCA
This sequence comes from Hydrocynus forskahlii, assembly GCA_037974365.1. Taxonomy (NCBI): domain Eukaryota; kingdom Metazoa; phylum Chordata; class Actinopteri; order Characiformes; family Alestidae; genus Hydrocynus; species Hydrocynus forskahlii. The sequence goes on along the minus strand of JBBPCX010068122.1, from coordinate 4,610 downwards.
ATGACAGTGGGACAGATAATGTCCCTATTGAGCATGACAGGCTTTAGTGCAGAATGGACTGAAGATTACGCAATAAAATCTCCACCCTTGAGAGCCCTAATATCAGAAGCAGGGACAGAAACTTTAAACGCATCATTAAAATGGACAGCAGATGCATATGTGGCCTTTGAAACATGAAAACAGGAAATGCAAACTGCACCAGTATTAGCAACACCAGATTATGAAAACCCATTTCATTTGTACATAGCCAACCATTGTGATAAATTTCGCATCAGCAGTACTGATGCAGGACACGTATAGTGGAAGAAAGAAGCAACCCATAGCATATTACAGCACTAAATTAGATGGAGTGGCCCATGTTATCAGGGGTTAGCAGCAGCACATTATGGTTATGAAAAAGCTTCAGTGTTAACAATGGGGTACCCAGTAATCATTTACCCTAATTATAAAATTATAGAGCTACCTGAAATAGCAGATTTGTTCTGACATAAGCAAGAAGCTTACCATCTTCATTCTTACTCATGTATCCAGATGACTGACTATGTGGATATGATTAAACGAGTAAGAGGAAGCAGATATATGCTTGTGGTCATTGACAGATTTAGTAGAGGGGTTGAAACAACCCCATCTAAGGATCAAGGTGCTGGAACAGTGGTGAAGTTTTTGACAAGGGAGGTCATTCAAAGATTTGGAATCCCATCAGAAATGAGTTCAGATAATGGATCAGCCTTTATACAGCTAACTGTTAAAAAGAAAGGTACTACACAGTTAAGAATCAAGCCGCGATTGGGATGTATCTATCATCCCCAGTCTCATGGGATGGTAGAACGAGTCACTGGGACCCTGATTGCAAAAATAAATAAGATTTGTGTGGAAACTAGACTGAATTGGGTTTATGCACTACCTTTGGCATTAATGCATTACTGCATGCAAGCCAACAGGACCACCCACCTGACTCCTCATCAGATACTGGGAGACATATGCCCGCACCACATTTAAGAGAACCCTATTGGAGCAGTTGGAAGCAGAATTAAGGGCATATATGAGTAAACTAACTGCTATACATAAAGCTATCTATCAACAGGAGCAAAGGTGTGTTCCAGAGCCAGAGGAGGAGCCAGTGAATCCTTTGAGACCTGGAGATCAGGTATACATCAGAGTATTCAAAAGAAAGTGGAACGAACCAAGACAAAGTGGTCCTCATAAGGTGGTAAGAGTGACACCCACAGCAATACAAGTCTAAGACATGGTATCATCTTAACCACTGTACCAGAGTCTCTAGAAATCTATTGCCTAGAGCAGAGCCAGACGACAGCGCCAACGATGAACCGTCTAATGGAGAAGGTCGCCATGGAGGCGATGAGGAAAGCCCTGCAGAGAGAGAGAGAGAGAGAGCTGGAGCCCGGTCCAATCATGGTTACCCTTCATATGGACGAGACGGAAGAGAGAGAGTATGCCTCGCCAGGGGACCAGGAGGGCACAGCAGCACGCAGGAGGAGACAGAGGAACAGGAGGAGCCCTCAACGAGCTCGCAGACAGCACGACTACTCCCCATCCCAGATCCAGCAGAGCCATCCAGTGCCGTTCTCCTGGTGCCAATCGGTGACAGCAATCAGCCCACCAGTGACAAAAAGTCACCAACACACCCAAGGGGAAGGGACAGAACCATGCTAAGGACACAAAAACCCAAAGGAGGAAAGCTGATGTTTTTGCTGCTTTCTTCTCACCATTTGAATTCCATCAACAAATACTTTTTTGGCCAATATAATGTGAGTTTGGCCTATATCTGGGAATTAATAGAGGCCTATCCTGGTTATAATGTTCCTTGTATTGAGTATGCACCTCTGAGTTTCTTAGTTGAGGGAGCAGAGGAAGATTTCTTTGTCCCCGAATTTGGCACTCGATTCAACTTACATATTGAGACTAATATCCTTCGGCATTCAGTTATTACTTTCCATTATTATAACTAACTCATAAAGTGTGACAAATTAAGTACTGTGACCTCTCACACCACCAGTACCGCACTACTGTTCGTAGAGTACAAAACAGGTGAAGAGGATGGACTGGCAGCATTCTGCCAGTTTGGAAAGGACTTTGAGGGCAAATATAACATCCCCAGACAGCAGCTGCTAGTGGCCCCCATCAGACTGGACTGATGGGGACTCTTGTTTTGACACTGGTTGTAGTTTCCCTGGTTGGCTTAAGGAGTAAGGGCTCTCAGCTAGCATGTGACACACATAATTTTAAGTTTTCTTTACCATATTATGCATGTAATTTTTTCAGTTTATTTTTTAAGTAAGCATTTATATTTTTAGGATCCGTGTGCATTCATTATTTGTTTTATCTGACTTAGCAGTCAGAAAGGGGGGATGTGAAGGGGTATTTTACTGATCGACGGTGATTGGCATGGCACAATTATATGGGTTTTAACATAAAACCCCCTACAATTAAGTTTAAAACAAATGCCCCGTATAGTAGAGTTTGAACTCAGGCAACCATCTCCCTCAGAGGCTGGAAAGGGGGGTGGAAAGTCCCCACAGGTCCCTTAAGGTGAAGATGGCACAATACCTTACTGTGTCCAATGGCCATGAAGGCCAAACTGGACATGCAGTTCAGACTGGAGGTGCCAAGAGGGGGAGTTAAGCAAATTAAAATAAAATCTTATTGGTTAAAGGGCAGTCTGGAGGTGTCAACTGAAGATCAGTTAGAAGATAACTAATCCTGTAATTATTGGTTGAAACAAAGAGGTGGAGTTAAGCAAATCAGGTGACAAAATTTTATAGGTAGAAACGAAGAAAGCTGGAGCTAAGATTGGTAGAAACAAAGAAAGGTGGAATTAAGCAAATCAGGTGATAAAACTTTGTTGGTAGAAAACCAATCAGTGGGTTTTATTAGAAAAATGGGTGTTGAATTTTGTACAGAGCCCAGTGGACAAGCAAGTGGGCAGGAGAGCAATGAGGCAGCTCCTACGGGCCACGGCTGTAATCTTTGAATAAAACAGCGACACCGCATCTTTCTGACTCCGTTTGATTTCTGGACTTAGAAAAAGTTTCAGACTTAGGTTTTTGTTCCAATGCTCCTTGACAACACCTGACTGATAGTCATCAAAGAAACCATTTGTGTGTGTGCAGTTACTGGTTTGAAAACTACTTTTTGTATGACCTTGTCTAGAAAGGGAAGATTACAGATAGAACTATAACTGTTAAGGGCAGAAGTGTCCAAGTTATGCTTTTTCAGGAGGGAATTAATAACTGCGGTTTTCAACAGTGCTCAAAAATGCCTGAAGTGAGCCGTTCACAATGTGCTATACTATTAAAAACACTTCAAATATCTTGTGGGTAGAATGTCCAGATGGTTTATGATGAAGCACTATTTCAACATATTTCAACATTTCAACATCTTTCAACATTCCTACGTGCCTACGTCACTTCTGGATGAGAGTACGCTGTGCGCGTTTTGGCTGCCGCTTCTTACCGGACCTTTTTGACTTTTAGGACTGTTTATTTTCTCTGTTTCTACTGTCTCTGACTGTTCTGCTGAGACAATGCCTGTACACACCTGCTTTCTACCTGCGCGAGCCTTCTTCCTCTTCTCATGCACCGTGACTACACTGTGGTGAGTGAGTCTCTACTCCTTTGCTTCATTGCCGTGGACAGCTTTTGATTGTTGTAAGAGCGGATGACCCGCTCGCACTTCCCTTGGTCTAGCTGTTTGTGTTCCGAGTTCTGGGTTGACTAACGTGCATGGTCTCGGTTAGCATGGTATTGTGTAGCTTGGTCGCGACTGTTCTTGGCTTGTGTGCTTCTGACGCCCGGACACTTACCGCTTGTTTTTGGTCACGGCTGAAAGTTGTGCTGTTTATTGCACTACTCTGCCACATGGCAATGCAGCTTATGTAATCTCTGGCAAAACTTAAACTTTTGGTCTGTCATTTTGGGATAGACTCGGTTACCTACAATTTGTAGGTGGTGTTCACTGGAAATTGCTCGACGCCCACGCTACATCCACCGCTCCAAATGAGGACCTTTGCTTATCTACAGCTCTGAGTCGATCATCCCTACTGTATGGACATATGATCGTGTTCGTCGTCGCGACATGCAAGCTGTCAGAGGAATAAACTGCAACAATTTTCGTCCTTTACCCAAACTGTCTGCACCACCTCCACCAGTTCGTCTTAATCTTAATCTCGCTCTTCTAAACACCCGTTCTATAGCTCATAAAGCCTTGCTAATCGACGACCTCATATTACAGAAGAAAATAGACAGAATTATGGCAACAACCTGGTGACTATTTTCATTTAAACTTGTTGACTCCTCCTGGATACAACTGTCTCCAAAGCCAGACAAGTAGGAAGAGGTGGTGGCCTGGCTGTGGTTTACAAATCGGATTTAACAATCAAAGAACTTTCACTATTTGATGTATACTTGTTTGAATACATTGCTTTAAAGGTTTTTTCTGCTACACCATTGCTGCTGCTGTTAGTTTATCGCCCTCCCAAAGCGCCTGCTAGTTTTTTGTTTGAATTAAAAAAACTCATGCAAATCATATTTTTCTTAGATTTTCCAAATTACCTATATGAATTGCAGTCATTGTAATTTTCCAGTCATCAA
>JBBPCX010068121.1:0-12532 GCA_037974365.1 Hydrocynus forskahlii | reverse complement strand
TCTCTCTCTCTCTCTCACACACACACACACACACACACACACACACACACACACACACACACACACACACACACATTTTCAAGCGTAATTTCAGTCAGCTTTAGGCACAAAGGAAGAGTTTAATGGGGAAAAAAGCGCAGGAAAAAACACTCAGGAGAACATTCTCCCTCGTGTTTTTCCTCTCTTTGCTCAGTGAACGACTATTAACTCCGTTTCTGAATCAGAGTTGTGTTACCATTAAAACGTCTATCACACGGCGCTGGTAGACAATCTTCTACACCCGGCTTCCTAGGCCCAGTCCTGGCAATCTTGCTTTGCAGAAATTATTTTCTCGGCTCTACACACCTGACCCTGCCCATGAAGACCTTGTTAATTACCTAATATGCCCAGAGTGGGGTCCCAAGAACTGAAGCCACTCTAATATACAACACACAAAACCTTAAGGGACTGACACAGCACCTCAGGGTGTCATATTCATTGTCATATTTCATATCTGCCTTCATTATTTATTACTACAACATGACATGCTTCTATACTGCACATGCTGTTTTTCTGCTATTCAGGTCCTCACGCACTTTACATTGCAGTTCTAATACGGCACAATGCACTTTAACATCCCACTTGCATTTTCAATACACACACATATATATATATATATATACTGTATATGTAGATCTGCCCAGATTATTGCTACACTTATAACTTTAATTTAGCTTTCATGTTTTATCTTTAACTTGTGTTCCTGTTTAATTTGTTTTACTTTTCATTTTAGATTAAATCTGTACTTATTTTATATTGTTGCACAGTCATAAAAGGAGCGGTTCAGGATACATTTCACTGCGCGCTGTACTTGTACTTGTTGAACTATGCATGCGAAAAATGCAGAAATCTTGACCACCACACTCAGACCCCTTCTAGTCCACATGCAAACACACAGTCATTCACTGTGGAGGAGGAAGAACATTACTGTGTGAATGTTTAACAGGTATCTGTGAGAAAGTTTCAGGTGGGTTTATTACTGTTTTTTTCCAATTTTAAAGCAAAACACTCCCCGAATTCCTCTCCAGCTAAATATTACCCATTCCTATGGGCTTTATAACACAGGGAGTGTGTTTGTGCACCAGAACGGTTTGACTGGTCCAGTGCTTTTGACTGAATATTGCCATGCCAATTCTAGCTGCAGAACATTGTCCAGAGCTGACCCTGTAAGAGCAGAGCAACTATTTTAATTGCATTAAAAAAGAGGTTAGAGAGTAAATCACAGTACATGGAAAAGAGAGATATATTTAAGGACATAATGAGCAGTGTCTAATACAATATGTTTCAAACAATACTGATGACATTTGTTGCTTAATATTGCTGTATCTGTTTACTGACGAAGCAGAAAAGGCTGAAAAGGCTGTTTGGTGTTGGTAGAAGATGAGGATGATATGGTGGTAGACCTCCCAGCCTGATATACCACATTCCATTCATTTACATCTGTTTGGATGGTTATGTTTCCTTGTTAGAGACATATTGATGCAGTGTGTGTGTGTGTGTGTGTGTGTGTGTGTGTGTGTGTGTGTGTGCAAAAATCACACGTAATAAAGTGTTTAATTTGAGTGGAACCTTTTCTGGATCCTTGATGGCTCCGTTCGAGACTCAGACACTGTCTCAGTTTTTAAGTCCAGGCTGAACACCTAACCCTGTTTATCCTAACCCTTTTTCCTGCTAGATGAGGGGTGCAGAGGTGGAATTGAAGTAAACTGTTATGGAATTCGGAAGGGCTTTCCAGAGCTCCGAGGCTTGATATGAAAAGGCTCCTCCCGCTGCTGTAGCTCTCATAATACTGGGGACGAGTAAATCGCAGCAGCTTGAGATCCGAGTGAGTGTGGAGGTTCACAGCGAGAGACGAGTTCACGTAGATATTCGGGTGCGAGGCCATTCAAGGCTTTGTATGTCAATAGTATGATTTTATTGTTAATACGAAATTTGATTGGAAGCCAATAAACTATTACTTGAGTGTAATTTTTCTGATACAACATGTGCAATTTTAGGGGTGGAATGTTATTATTGGGCGAAATGTGCAATTTATAAACGTGAAATTTATGATGTGCAATTTTTCTGGTGCATTGCTACTGTTTTTGTCAGTGCCTGTCACTCCATTGTGCACCTGTGTGTGTGTGTGTGATTGTGTGTGTGTGTGTGTGTGTGTGTGTGTGTGTGTGTGTGTGTGTGTGTGTTTGTGTGTGTGTATGTGTGTGTGTATCCAGTATTCCTTAAATATATTTATATATCCACTCTGTACATATAAACATACATATTCTCACTGTGTACATACTCAAGATGCCGGTGCTAAATTAAAAGCTCAGTTCAGGGAATATGCCAGTCTTTCCAATGACATCCCAGCATGAGAAAACAGTTTCAGCCCATGAAAGATCTGTTCCAAAAGCTGATGGAGTCCCCTAACTCTTTACAGATTAAAGAAAGGGGAAAGAGGGTTGCTGTTCCAGATTCCTACCCTGTGCCTAAAATCTATGGTCGTATTGATAGGGTGGAAAGTGTTGAATTGGTCGTAAAAATTGATCTTGCCAAAAAGCTACTTGCAGATCTCTCCGTCCACTTGGGCTGAGGACAGTCACACATTCTGAGTGACTGTTCAGTGTGCAGAAAATCTGTACAATCAAGCCTGTGTTCTCTTTACCAGCTCACAAAATGGCAGCTACGTTTTTTTTTTTACAAACAAAACAAATCTTGATACTTTTTACTGCTTTCTTAATTATTTGCAATTGTTCTAATATTCACTTTGCTAGTAGAAAGACACGGAGAAATATGGATTTAAACAATTTGCATAAGACTTTTGCGCAGTGCTGCATAAATAAATTCAAGTGTGATTTCATGTGATTTTTCAAGTGCTTTATCCAAGCAAAGGAATCTCTCATTATGTCCGAGTGTAAAATAATCATCTACTTTTGTCAGAAGTGTGTGAGCGGTACTGTAATTCAACTGGGCTTTCATTCACTCAGCTCTACGGCAAAGTGAACGCTTCAGACCCTTTGACGTACTTTAAACACAGTCTGCACTTTCATTGTCTAACGACTTTTGATATTTGGCATTTGCGATTACCAAGTCTTTTAGTACGCAAAAATACATAAACATGGTTTACGAAAGAGAAGAAAACAAATGAAAAGATTTCACAAGGAAAGAAAAAGAGGATGTATGGAGAAGGTAAACGTGTAGCTGCCTGTCATTCTGCTGCTTATGCTGTTCCCGACTGACACACACACACACACACACACACACACACACACACACACACACACACACACGCCTTAGGTGTGGCAGATGGAGAAGTCAAAGAAAAGAAGGATTCTTTACAAGACATTTTGTAGGGAAACATTAATATTTAATCACAGCTTCATTTACCCACAAACAAACATAAGGAAATAACACACACCCTACAGGCTCTGTTCACTCTGTGATCTCTCTCTCTCTCTCTCTCTCCCCTGTCCTCTCCTCTTTCTTTCTCTCTCATGACTTCATCTCTGTCTATTTACCACTCATCTCATGAAGTCTCTTTTTTGTTCAGTGTACCTTCACCAGTAAAAGTTATCATAAACTGTTTTTCTCTTTTATTTCCCCTGTGAAAACACTGCGATGAACAAGAACTGGGAATTCTGGAATTGTTCTTCCATAGCTACTGTTGTGAGGTCTCCAGAACACTCTTACAAGTTCCAATCTAAGAAGAAACTGTAGTGCAGCTGTTTACATTACAAGTGTGTTTTTAATTTAAATCTATATTACCTCTGTGAAAAGTCCAGCTGCCGTTTAGGGTGTCGTAGGTATAGGTTACAAATTCGTGAAGGTGAGGCAATACACATAACACACAGCAGACAGGGCAAAAGTCATGAGCTGAAAACAGGAATTTTCAAGGCAAAGCTAAAGGCACAGGTCAAAAACAAAGAAGGCAAAAAGGGCAGAAGATACAAACACTCAGTACACCCTGAAAGGTCTGCAGATGTCTTACAGTCATTTCAAACTTGCAATCGGTTTCATTTCAAGTCGTTCTTTCATTCCATTCTTAGCTTGCTATCTCCTCTGGCGATGTGGAGGGTGAACATCAGCACTGAATGTCACTTTTACCTAATACGCAACATCACTGTCATATTTCTTCTTTGATAAGATACATTTACATTTAAAAAATGTTGTCAGTCCACTGGTACCTGCCACCTTCTGTCAGGTCAGCCTTATTTTTCATCTGACATGATTTGCTTCTTTTTTCACAGCCCAGCCAGTGAAAAGCTAGCAGGACTGCATAACCACACATCATTGAGAACGAAGGCTCAAACAGCACTCAACCAGCAATACAATATTATTTAGTGTAAAACAAGTGTCTACTTGCAGCTGGCATGCATACTGAAGCTGAGATAAAAACCGTGGTAAACATTTACATTATTTAGCAACTGCTTTTATCCAAAGCGAATTCCATTCCCTAACCACAGGGGGCAGTCTACCGAGAGCAACTTGGGGTTAAGGGTCTTGCTCAGGAACCCAGTGGTGGTGTGCTGAAGGTAGGATTCGAACCCATGACCTCTTGGGCAAGTATACTTCCCTCTATGCCACCACCACCCCAGTCTTGAGGAAGAACTAGTACACTCAAAAACAAAAAGCATTAAGCGTCCTAGGCTAAAGGCTCAAAAATGTTTATGAACCATTTATATCCCACCTGAATGCACCCACTCCCAGACCACTGGTGACAACAATTCGCCACCTTGTTTTTAGAAACTTTACATCTTAGAAATGTCTAGAAAATAAAAATGACCGTTGTTTAACATGAGGTTCAAAATGCGGTGCACTACGCAGCAGGGTGGAGATTATGAACATCAACATGATTTTGATTGGCCACAACAACGACAATACAAAACGTAAAAATGCATCTTAAAATACATTTCTTCCCATTTGCTCAGTGAACAGCCCGGAATTTTTCCTCTGCATTTCTCAGCCAGGGACGCAGCACCCGGGGAAGCAGTGTGTGGCGACGGCAGCTTGCTCAAGGATAACTCAGTGGTGCTCATAGCAGTCCTGGGATTCGAACCCACAGCCTTCTGATCACAGGGCCAACTCCCGAACCACTAGGCCACCAGCTGCCCAGAATAATCAGTCGTGTCAGTATACCATGATTACACACCTGGATGGACACATCTGGTTATAAAGCAGTGACAGAGATTTGAAATGAACTTTCCCAGAACAGTTAAGGATCATCATGTTTCAGTTTAATTTTTGTTCTGAGATAAATCTGTTCCCGCTCCTCGAACCAGTTCGGACCCCTGACCAAAGGGCTCTAGGCTCTAAAGAGAGTCTGGGCAGGTTCGCTTGAGTGCCCCGGTTCAAACAGTAAATCTTTATCTACATAAATACTATTTGATTGATCAAATCATCATTTGCAGATCTGGAGGCGTGATCCATCGAAAGAAAACACGCATGTGCACTGTTCGGCGCTCGCTCTCCGACGCTTGAGAGCAGCTCAGGCCTGTCGATCATTCCGTGACTTCGGGAGCGCCGGAGGAGATGGTGGAAAGCTTGAGCGCGTCTCAGACTGAGGAGAAACTTCAGATCCACGGGCTCTTTAAAACCACGCACGCCGAGTGATCTGATAATATGCAGATCTGTCACCCTGAGGCTTTGTCTCTGCTGAGGTACTTCTGTTGCAGGCAGTGTGTATAAATACACTCACATCAAACACGGGAAAGCTGACGATGAACACCCCCCACCCCCAAACACACACATGGCTGGAGGCAGAGAAACAGCAGTGTTTTCCGTCTCTCTGTTCGCGGCTCCTTCTGTTGCACTAAAACGCAAAACGGCTGTCAGGAACACGTTCGCAGTGGCGGTTGCGTTGAGAGTACATAGTGAGCACGGCTTCCACGTGAATTTCGTTGTAACGCAGCCCTGAAACGGTTAACACTAGAACGTTTCTGCATTGCTTGTAATTTAAGATAAGATAAATCTTTCAGTCCCACAAGTGGGAAATTTATACAGCAATTCAATATTTTTCTACGGTTACACGGTGTGAAATATTTTGCACTCTGATTTGTTTATTTAACGTGAGCTGTGTTTGACAGACGGCACATTCTGCATGACGGTGTTAGTGGAGGAGAACGGACACACAGCCAGGAGAACCCAGCCGAAGCCAAGCTTCTATGCATTTACGGCAGATTCAAAAACACACAGTTTTAGTGAAGTAAAGATGAACAGATATTGGACAGTGGCCTTTTACGTCATTACTCTGGGTCCTTATTTAAAGTTTAATGAAACCTTATTTAATGTAATATGCATTTCAGGTGGCGGTGGTCTAGCGGGTACGATACCTGTCTCTGCACCAAGAGGTCATGGGTTCAAATCCTACTTTCAGCACACCACCACTGGGTTCCTGAGCAAGACCCTTATCATGCGTGTGCTGAATATATATATATATATATATGTGAATGTGTAAACCTATACAGGGGTCCTCGACTTACAACACCCTCGACATACGAAGTTTCGAGGTTACGACGCTCACTCCCACTCGTCTTACACCGTTATCCTCCATACTTACAGACTACGTGGGAGAACTAGTTTGGTTGCGAGGGGCGGAAGATTACGCAGTAATCTTAGTTGTGTTTTTTATGATTTTACAGCTGTGTCAGGATCAGTAAGTGATTCAGGCTAGGGTGTGTTTCAACTTGCACCAAAATTCAGTTACATGACTGTCGGATCTGTGTTGTAACTCGAGGACCCCCTGTATATGTATGTATGTACTGCACACATATATGTATATATGTTCTGTGTGTGTGTGTGTGTGTGTGTGTGTGTGTGTGTGTGTGTGTGTGTCTGTCTGTGTAAAATCACGGTGGTTATATATACAGGGATACACTGGAGTGCCAGGCATTGACAAAAACTGTAATAATGCACCAAGATAAATTGCACATTCTTCCCAGAACCTACACATGTTGCATCAGAAAATTGCACTTAAGAGAAATATTGCACACAAGAAAAAAATACCACTCAGTCCATGGTGCATGGGATGTGTGTGTTTGCTTGTGTTTGTGTGTGTGGTCAACTGTGAGGTGTTGACTGTAAAGTTGGAGAGCAGCTGGAAGGAAGGATGTGTTTGGTCTGCGACAATGTATGTGGTCCATGTCAAAGTAACATCCACAAAACATTTGCCAGCAGCACATTACCCAGAGCATCACACTGCCTCCACAGGCTTGCCTTCTTTCCATAATGCCATCTCTTCCCCTGGTCAGCGAACACACTCACCTGGCCATCCACGTGAGGTAAAACCCTCAAGCGCATCAGTGAGCCGTGTCATCTTTATCCTTTACCCTGTCATCTTTATAACGTTGCTGTTTCATTCCATCCATGCTTCATAGTGTCATTTCAGTCAGGTACATTTGTTTCTGCCAGAAATATTACTGCTATAATAACTATTATAGCAATGATAATTTATTTAAAAAAAATGAATAAAGTCCAGTAGACTTACTCATATGATTTCTGGTACTTGTTAATTACACACTTTTTTTTGCCAAACCACTTCACCCACACACGACGCCTTTATCTGAAGCTCTGGTATATTCCAAAGGTCGCTGATGTATCGGGCAGATTCTTCAGAGAGGAGAAATATAGCCTGAGTGTGACACAGTCCTGTTGGAAAACATCCTTCAGAGAGACAAGGCTATTTATACTGTCAGCATGAGGCTGCCTCACACACTCGTGGAGTGGAAAAGGAACTGAATAAATGCTGAACATCGAAAGGTCATTCCCTGAAGGACGACACAAAGGTCCAGCTTGTGCACCCTGACAGCATGACAAGGCTTACACAAAGAACTACAAATAAAAACCCTACAGGACAACTTAGTCCCATGCTACAGTACCCTGCAGTGTTGATTTAACCACAGTACATTTATGCTGAAGTCTAATAAAAGCTATATTAAAGCTGGAATATTTTCCCAGATGAGGTTGTGCAATGTAGTCTTTAAGATATTTGACTAGTCCACCGGTACTAGATAAAGTAATTCCCCAACCCTGATCATGGAGGCCCATTGTCCTGCACATGTTAGCCTTCCTGCTGTAACCCCCCCACCCGCCCATGACCCTACTGTGTCTGAATAACAGTCAAACGTACTGAGTTGAAAAATCCATTCTCATGCTTCTGAGTTGGAGAAGCCTCTGACCTTACTAAGTTTAAAGTCAGTAACCCTGTTGAGTCAGAGGAAGTATCAACCCTACTGAGTCTGAAGTGGAAACACTGACCATGCTGCATCTGAAGAACTGCTGCCCCTTCTGAGGAACACTGGACCACTCAGCCCGATGACTTTACTTAATCTGAGGAGACGCAGGCTCTACAGAGTGGAAGGAGCAATTAACCTTATAGAGTCTAATTTGTCACTGACCCTTCTGAGCCTGAGGAGCCGCTGACCTTCACGAGTACGAAAAATCATCTTACTGTGGCGTAACCATTTATCCTAAAGACCCACTGACCTTACCAAGTCTGAGGTGCCCCTGACCCTACTGAGCCTCAGGAAAAACCATTCAGCCTACTGGGTCTGAAGTGCAACTGACCCTTCTGAGTCTGAGGAGCAACTGACCCTTCTGAGTCTGAGGAGCAACTGACCCTTCTGAGTCTGAGGAGCAACTGACCCTTCTGAGTCTGAGGAACAACTGACCCTTCTGAGTCTGAGGAGCAACTGACCCTTCTGAGTCTGAGGAACAACTGAGTCTTTAACGTATTAAAAGCTTAAAAGCAGAGTCTTAAAAACTGAGTCTTAAAAGTGATGGACCCTCAGTTGTTGTCTGAGGAGCCACAGACACATCTGAGTCTGTAGAGCCATTGACCTCAACAAATCTGAATGTCCAGGGCCCTACATAATCTGAGCAGCCATTGATCCTACTGAGTCTGAGGAGCAACTGACCCAACTGAGTCTGAGGAAAAATCATTAACCCAGTTGAGTCTGAGATGCCGTTCATCCTACCGAGTCTGAGAAGCCGCTGACCGTACTGAGTCTGGAGAGCATATAGGCCCTACCAGTTCTCAGGAACTGGCCCATCTGCAAGCTTTATAGTTGCAGTCCATGAACTGCATAAACAAGAATTAGGGATAGAAGCAAAACATTCAGACCATAAAAAACATACATTTCAACATTAAATTGTATTGATAGATTGTAGGACCAACACAAATTTGTTCTTTTCTAGAGTGACCATGTTGGAGGAACAGATACATTAATACTCTATCAAGAAGAAAAACATAAAGACGCGTTTGAGTTGCAATAGAGGGGAATTTGACTCTTTGGCCTCTGATTAAACTTAAATACATCTACAGTACACCGTCATCAGGGGAGATAAATTCTGTGTACACATACACACATGCAAAAATAAGTTCAAATGCATTCGGGACCACACACATATTCCTGTAATATTTATGGAGTTCATCATCATGCGATAGCAGAGCAATGTTCTGCGTTACCGCTTTTGAATTTCAGTGAGACACTTATGTGCTGTGTCTGTAATTTCCCCACATTTTAACTGTAGTCCATGATGTTTGTTTTCTTTATGCATGTGTGTGTGTGTGAGTGTGAGCGTGTGTGAGCGTATCTGCCGTTTCTGAGGTCCATGCAAGTGAATTTAAAGTCTGTTTATTTACACTATTAGTATTTTTACTGCTTTTGTCAGCTGCACTATATGCTGTCCTGTCGAACAGTATTGCGTTGTTCACCCTTGCGTTTTAGTCTCGCACTTACTTTTGTTCATTTCATGTAGTTACAATTTGGAAAGCATATTCACAGTGTGTGGTGAGTATTTTGAACGTGTGGAGGATGGGGATAAACAGCAGGGGAATGATAAACTACAGCTGGACCATTTCCTCCCACATACATTCTCTCTCTCTCTCTCTCTCTCTCTCTCTCTCCTTCAGGGAGATCAGTAGATCTGCCAAAAGTGGAACTGAACTCTTCTGGCCTTCAGCTGGACTTCAATCACTTTAGAGATTATCCCTGCCTTTTCCCAGGAAATCTACAGACCACACACACATGCAGGTCTATGCCTCAAACGCACTCACACACACTTTCTCTTTTGCGGTCTCTTTATTTTCTCTCTTTCACCTGTACTTACACAAAGAAAGTGAAAAAGAGCAAAAAAAGATATAAAGATATCTGAAGAGAGGCCAAGCTGAAACTGACAGGGCTACGGCGTGAAACTCAATCACCGAAGGGTCGCGTTGGGCAGGGAAGAGGAACCAATTCTATTAGTGTGTCATTAGATACGGAAAATGATCTCTGTCAGAATTGTTCTCAGCACAGTTAGAATATGTTAATTACTTATTTAATTAAGGGCATTAATTACAGCTTGCAGATGTAATCATGCGGACCAAAGACACCGGGGCGCAGAACAGTGGAGTCTGACCTGCTGAGAGTGTTCGTGTACCCCGCGATCAGAAGCAGGCATGTGCACAGACCGTCTTTGGCAGGACCTCCTTCGGCCTCAAGATTTACATTTACATTTACATTTACGCGTACGGCATTTAGCAGACACCCTCATCCAGTGCTCAAGTAGTCCACCTCTGTTCTTCATACCTGAAAAGACATTTTTAAATCGACATTCGCTACTGAACCACGTTACTGCCAGCAAAGTTACACACCTTAACAGATCCCGTCAAAAGGAAAGTCAGAGGTTAATACACAAGTAAGAAAACATGCAATTAAGAGGGTAAGAGGGGT
This sequence comes from Hydrocynus forskahlii, assembly GCA_037974365.1. Classification (NCBI taxonomy): domain Eukaryota; kingdom Metazoa; phylum Chordata; class Actinopteri; order Characiformes; family Alestidae; genus Hydrocynus; species Hydrocynus forskahlii. The sequence goes on along the minus strand of JBBPCX010068121.1, from coordinate 1,802 downwards.
TACAACAGTCTCGACATGCGACATTTCGAGTTTACAGCACTCGCTCCCACTCGGCTGATAGCGTTAGCCTCGCACTAGTTTGTTGGCGCGCGGCGGAGGAATACTCAGTAACGCGGCGCATGAGTGAGGGAGTTTTCCTTTTTCTGTGGCGGAACTCGAGGACCCCCTGTATATGTACTTTTTAATATTGGGAAAAAGAAATGAATAAGCAATTGCCCTCTTGGTGTTTGTATTACATGGTCATTCTCGAGGAATGCAGGTAGCGGGAGGGTTCGGGTTCCTCGAGCTTTAGCACTCTTGGGCACCCCTGCTGGTGCGGAGTTGGCCCTCTGCGGTCTGTTAACTCCGACGCGTCACAGGTGCAGGAACCCGCACAGCGCTGGAAAGCCCATCGGCACGACTACCGTGTCAGTAAGAATACACAGAACGCCCTCGGTCAAGGTTACTGTAATCCATGGTGAATTTTAATAATCACTATAATAATAATGATTCATTAATAGGGCTGGGCAAGTTAATGCGTTGTTATTGCGTCGACGCATTACTTACTTAACACCGACACCATTTTATCACGCATCAACACAGTTTTTTTACTGCTATTATTTTTGTTGCTTTTTTGTGCTGGACCACTTCCCCTCACTCTAACAGGGACTCTCTACTGAACACACACTTTTTCGGCTGCTCCCGATCAAAGATAAATGTTTCTGCTGGAACCTGTTCAGAAAAAAAGAGAACAAGTTTATAAATGTGAAGCTGCTGTCGCTCTGAAGGAGCCTGTTCTAATGTTCTGATCGGGGCTCTGGACTCTGAGGGGAACTTGTTTTTCTATAATAAACTAGATAAAACCTGAACGCCCTGCAGGGGCAAATAGCTTTGGTTTCATATTCGATTTGAAGTTGGGATTTACAGAAATATTTGAACTGTAACTGTGTGACTGTGTTAAAGGGAACACTGCTGTTAAAAAGCTCCTTATTTGTGTAAAGTGTTTGCAAACCACATGTTATTGCACTTTTGTTCATATAGCAGCACTTTAAAAATAAAAGTGCACAATAAACTACTTTTGAATTCATTATTGAATTTTGCATTCATGTGATTCATGTGATTAATCGCAATTAAAAGTAGTAATCATTGCCCAGCATTTTTAATTAACAACAATAAAAATGACTTTTTAGGCCAAAACCTTGTCACAAAAACAATGAAACAGCAGGTCACACATCGGACAATGCGTTTGTAATCATCTCATTTGATAACTTGTCAGGTAACTTTCAGAGGCATTAAAGACTTCCAACGCCTGGTTCTTCTGAGAACCACTGTGAATAAAACTGACTCAAGAAACATGGTGGAATTCCCCTTTAAGCTTCCTTTTATGTGGATCTAAAGCATTACATTTTCTCTCAAAAATAGTGTTTCCATTAATTACATTAAGTTCACATTCAGGTTGCTCTTTTTTCCTTTGAGCCCAACACAAAATAAACACTCGCATTTCACACCCAGAGACATACACCCAACAACCGGAACTCAACACACCATTTAACACGAGCCACTGAAACTCCAAGCATTAAAACTACTGCAAATCTAGGTAATGGTGAAACTAGACTGGGATTTTTGGGAGATTGTTTTTCAGGGGTGGTCCCAAAGAAAATCCTGTTGAAACGATCCTGTTTGGCCCAAAGTTATGATCTTCCACAAACACATACAGCTCCGGAAAAAAATAAGAGAGCACTGCAGTTTATTTTGAAATCAGCATCTCTGAGTGTGAAACCATTCCATGCCAGTGTCTGTTAAATTCCTACACAAGCACCTCA
>JBBPCX010068120.1:0-12533 GCA_037974365.1 Hydrocynus forskahlii | reverse complement strand
GTTAAAAATATTAACGCGTTATTTTTTTCTGTGATTAATTAATCTAATTAACGCGTTAAATTCCCAGCCCTAGTTTCCACATATGCAGAGATGTCAAAAATCAAAGTAAGTGTGTACATGCACTGAAAATCAAAATCCAATAATTAACATAATTATGGCCTTTATTCCGATACTGTGTGCACCCCTAATAACGACTATGATGAATTCAAATTTATATATATACATATACACAGATACATATATATACATACATACATACATATATATACATACATACATATATATATATATATACATACATACATATATATATATATACACATACATACACATATATATATATATACATACATACATATATATATATATATATATATACACACACAAACATATGTATATATATATATATATATGTATGTATGTGTATATATGTATGTATGTATGTATGTATGTGTATATATATGTATGTATGTATGTATGTGTATATATATATGTATGTGTGTATATGTACATATATACATATATGTATGTATATATATGTATATATATGTATATATGCGCACACACACACACACACACACACACACACACACACACACACGGTATCTCTCAATAGAATTTCATACCCAGACACCTGTTCATCAGTATGCAGCATTTTTCATGGCTCTGGTTCACTTTGATCATAACTGATCAAACCTACAGAACAGGTGTGTGACCCTCAGCTGTGCTGACAGTGATCTCACTATGTCAGGTCAGGCCTGATCAACTGACTGTTGATTTATGGTGCAGCGCTGCCACACATAGCCCTTCCCTCCCTCCTCGTCTATCTTAGGCTCCCACACAGAGGACCGCTGCCAGGAGCGCTGCCACAGGCCTGTCTCTACACATGATATACGTAGGCCTTTAATTAATGCTTCTGTATCTGAGAAATCATTAGAACTTTAGTATTCTGTGCAGGGTCCAGTACTCGGTAACAGTGATCATGTGTGTCTGTGCAGGACTGCAGTGGGCTTTACTGGTGGAGAGCATTTTTACATGGGTGTGAAAATGTTTGAGTGTAGAAATTGTTACTGCTCAGAAAAAAAATGTTGCCTTTCTTTTTAAAACCAAGTAGAATAGTCATACTTTTTTCATATCAGGTGAATATTGTCCTCCGAGGAGAATAAAAAGCTGAGTGCTTTAGTCTCAAGCCATATAGGTTAACACTGCGATCACTACACGTTGATAAATGGCTTGGTGGGAGCGTTAAGTGGTTCTGCCTGGGCACGACCTCAGAGCAATGACTTTCTTTGACTGATAGAAAGAGCTGCTCGCCTGTAGTGGTCTCGAAAGGATTTGCGCGCAAACAATTCCATAAAAGCTGATTCTTAATACTTGTGAAGTTTTTTTCTTGCTACTGTCTTGTTTTGCTTGTATTGATATTGTTGTCAAGTCATGGCTATTGAATAGAGATTCTCCACAAGCTTAGCAGCTTTAACATGACTGGCTTGAGAGAGGAGGAAAAAAAAAGAAAATGGGGTCTAAAGTCCAATCCTCTCATAATTGCGTGCTGGCCAAAGGGATTTGGTTGCTAATGCTCCGGGGAAAAAAAAAAATAATGGTAGAAGGAGGAAAAGCTGTGTGTGCTGACGCATCGCATCTCAAACACACACACACACACACACACACACGTACAAACTCTAAGCCGGTGCAGTTTCAGTTATGTGAGTTTGCAGACTGTATCACAGGGGAAAACTGACACCAGAAGTCAACACCTCGCTGAGAATGTTGCAGATTTAATGGTACCAGGCTTTCTGTGCTTTTCTTTGTACTTACATATTTTAAATAAATGTGTTTGATTTATTTAAATGTATTTATTAGATTATAAATAAACATTTATTTCACAGGACAGGATATTAGCTTGCACAAAATATTGGTAGCAAGTTTATGCTTCAGATGTTACATCATTTGTGCTTCATAAACTTGGAGACCCATTCATGGCAGCACTTTGACTAAATCCTGAGCACCCCCTAGTGTCTCTATCAGCTGTCACAGTTTACCATTCAAATATTCCTCCTTTTAGATGTTCCCTCTATTAGGACGAGAAATGCTCACTTGGACATTGGCACCACCACGTATTGCATAAAAAAAATCTGACCCGGGCCCATATTTGTCAGGCCTTCTAAGAGTATACTGAACTATGATCAGGTCTTATCAGTTTGTGTAAGTCTGTGTTACTTTAAACCTATAACCTGATCCAGTGTCCGTATTCTTGGAAGCATAGACTCCAGTATCATATTCTGTAGTGCAGTGTCATAATTAACAAATTAAAATAACAATTTAAAAAGCTGCTTTTCAAGACCTCCTTTTCTGAGTGCTTGGCATGCGTTCGTGTTTTTGAACCTCTACATTTGCTACTAAAAGTCACTGTTGCTCAACTGAAAGAAGCAGTCTGCAGAGCTGGTTTAAACTGGATGGCCGGAGCAGTGTGGAGGAGACAGGTTCCTGATCCCCCACAGAGTTCTGGCTGCCCGATACCCCACTGAGGTATTTCCTCACGACAGCAAGACAATGCCCCTCTGAGCTCTCTTATATAAGCCAAGGCTGGAGAATTACAGCAGTGTGCCCCAGCATGTCGAGTATTTACCAAAGGCTGCCTGCCGTGTAGGTATAACTGTTGGATTTACTAGAGAGTAAATACTTGAAGTTGTGACAGACTCACATCTTTCACTACAGTGGCGCTTAATGATTTAACATGGCCACATTTGGATAATTTATCTTTGTTCGATAACCAAATGTCTCATTCCTCCATTTAATGCTGTCAGAATTTTTATTAAAAGAACCAGCAGTCCTTTACACTGTGTGAAGATTTAAATGATGGACAATATAAATCAATAGAAATATATATTAGAGGTGTCAACTTAACGTGTTAATTTCTATCAATTAATTACAGAAACAATAGCGCAATAAAAAAAACGACCGCTGATTAATCGCACCACGTGACTTTGAGCCCCTTCCCCGTTCTGGCCACAGGCGCTCTGTAAAATGAAGGCCAGAACGCGCTGCTCGGCCCAGTGAGTGGAAAGTGGATGTGTAAAAATGGACAGATTCATAGGACGGTTCATAGGAGTATCGTTCGCTGCAATTCATGCAATAAGGAATCATCAGAGTACATCACATGTAAAATTTCACATCAACGCAAAGTGATTAGGAGCAAACCCGGCGGCCCGATACCAGCACCAGCGTCCCGCCACACTGGACCAGGCGCTCAGACCCAAACTGACACGTCTACCTGTGACCCAGCAAAATGGTCTTTGTCGCCGAGTTTATTTTGAGATGCCCTGTATGCTTGGGATGACGTACTTATCCACTCAGCGATTTGAATGAATGAAACACGCGAGACGTAATTCGATTAATTTATTTAATCGCATGACACCCCTAATATAAATATATTAGGGGTGTGGAATGAACACGTTAATTTCGATCAGTTAATCACAGTGAAAATAACGTGTTAAAAATGAACACTGATTAATAGCACCATGTGACTTTACCCCGGTCCGGTGTTCTGTTGAAACATGCTACCCATCGAGATGTGCTGCCTCGCCCTTCTGTGCATACACAGTATCAGTCTTGCAGTTCAGTGCTGCCTAGCGTTAGGGACACTGGTTTATCTGTGTTATCTTGCATTGGACACTGGTTTATATATGCATACATACACAAATACTTTGGTGAACTAATTGAATTATTGAATGAATTTTGAATTTATTCCTCTACTTGAATGAAAATACTGCACTAGTATGCTGCACTTTTCTAAGAATTGTTTTGCCTTGTTTAAATGCCTTATGTAATCAAATCAAATTTCCCTTTTTCTCTTGTAGGTGATCAAGACAAAGCTAATGAACTTCAGTTGAGTCCCAGCATTCAAAGGTAAGTCCAGACATCATTCAAATATTAGTTTTTCATTTGTATACATGTATACATACATACATACATGCATAGACACATTCATATGTTTGTTTCTCAAATAATGCAATTTCATGTCATTGTAATTTTCATGTCACACACTTTCATCTGTAACTTTCTTTTTTATTTCTTGCTGAAGACGAGCCAATCAGTATATGCCTGCTCATTCGGAGAGAATGGAGAAGTCAGCAGATGAGGTGGACGACAGTCCTGTGTCTCCTTTTCTGAACAAAACCAGCAGTTCGGAGTGGAACAGCTCTGACGACCTGGCTGGTCCTTTATCAGAGCAGGAGGACTCTGTCCCTCGCAGTGAAGATACAGCTCCTTTTGTTCTCCAGCAAAACTTCCAGAGACTTCACCCATTACCAGCCCCACCGTTGCCCCCTAAACCTCACATTCTGAAAATGGAAAATAACAGAGATCTGATACAAGTCAATGCCCTGACCAAACCGCGATCTTCACCACGTAAAGGAGCAGCTCTATTTAAGAGGAGTCCTGAGAATTGGCTGGAGAACTCAGTAGAACCAAATATGCTCTTTTCATCAGACTCCAGTTCTAAATCTGGCTCCTCTGACCAGGAAAGGAATGATTTGTCCACCAGTGAGAGCGAGGAGAAATGCCCCACAATTCCTGTGCGACGGCCTGATTCCCCCAGCTCAGTAATCCCCACCACCTACTTTTCTGTTGATAGCTGCATGACGGACACATACCGGGCTAAGTACCATAAGAAAAGGTCTGTTCTTCATATGACAACAGATTCTAAACCAGGAGACCACACATCATCTGGAGAGAGCGATCATGGGGAAAGGGCATCCCCGGCTCCTTCAGACATACAGATCCCAGCCCTCTCCAGAACCAAGCAGGAAGCAGGTACTGTCTTTACTTCTCCTTCCACACTCTTAAAAAAAAAAAAAAAAAGAAACCAGGAGTGATGTCATAGAAGAAGCACATTTGGTTCTCTGAGACCTTTCAGTGGATTTAAATAATCATGCTTGACTTTTAGATTAAAGCACCTTTAAAAATTGTCATCCTGATTTATGTAAAGTTTTGAGTCTGATTTTTTTTTTTTTCAGTCCAAACCAACTCTAAGCCTATCATAAAATGGAACCCGGTTTCTGTGAAAGGACTGGATGAACATGGCTTCTTATGACACCAAGCATCAAATCCAGTGGACAACATGGTAACGATGTAAAAAATAACAAAAAACTTGCAGCTCATTGTTTTAGTCACCATTAACTGAATGCTGGCCGCTAATGATGCATGTGGTTTCCTGGGGGATCAATAAAGTTTTCTGTTTCTGAATCTGATGACCCATGAGTCCTGCGAGTTTATGTCAGCTTATTAAAAAAAATTGCAAGTTGTTGCTGAGTAGGTCAAAAAGTGACAAAGCAGCGTTCAGACTAAATTATAAATAACAAACAAACACTGCAGGTCTGGTCAGGGAAAGCTGGTGCTTAGAACATGTTGAGCGGCTGCGGGTCATAAAAACCCAGACACACGCATCACTACTGACCACCTTAGTCCAGCTGGAGAGTATATACTGCATAGGATCTTTAATACAACTTCAAGAAGCCTGTGTCTGGTGTAGAAAATGTTATGAAAGGACCACTGAAATGTGCTTTTTAAAAATATATTATGTTACATATATATATATAACTAGCATTTAGGCAATGCTGTAGCTCTTGGTTCATACGTTGAAAATGAAAATACATAAATACGTACTTGAGTAATTATTGCATTGTAGCACCTGCTGTAGTGTCTACTACTAGGCACAATTTGTATTTGCTACATATGTCTTAAATACTCTGTGCCCTATACTAAAATATAGTACTCTGTGCCTAGTACTTAATACATGCATAATTACCCGTAAAATTCAGAGTAATTATTTTACTGACGCTCTGCAGTATGTACCCAGTAATTTCACAGTAGTTACTATGTACTTTATATCCAACAAACTTGTAATTACTACATTTATCTAATAAATGCCATTCTGTATTCATTGAAACGTCCAAATGTTGACACCCAAATAGATCAAAATTGTGCTTTTAAACCTCATGTACAGAATTTTATAACATAAATGTTTTGCTTTTTCTAACAGGTATGGAAAAGTGAAATTTGGAGAAGTAATGCCAAAGAGATTGACTGGTCCCTCAAGGAGAGACTCGAATGTCGACTACGTGTGAAACGCATCACATCTATTTTCTGAATAGTTGTATGGCAGTATGAAACCTATTAATGTTGCACATAATGAGCCAAAGCGGAAAATTTAAATGTTAACTTGGGTTCACTCCATTCATATTTTTAGGTCCATGCAGTCTTTGAATAAAGTGAGCTTTTAAGTAAATCGGAATGCAGTAAACTAAAACTAGAGCCAAGATTTGGATGATCGGCTGCGTTTTGCACTACTGTGCTCATCCCTTAGCTTTGCTTAAGTGTGTATTTGTGTGTGTCTTTTGCTACGTGTGTGTCTTTTGCTACGTATGACTGCGCCTTGGTAAAGAACTTGGGTTTTATTTTTACATTGTTTATTGATTTAAGAAGAAAGGCCATGAACCAGTACTTGCTTTGCCTTTTTTTAATCAATCATTTTCATATTTTCAAATTGGACATACATTTTTATTTCAAAATAGATGGCTCAAATAAGCTTTACAGATGTTAAGACAAAATACAGTAATCCAGTTTAAGATGCATGTCAGTCTGGTGTTGATTTCAAGAGAAATATTATTGGTGTCATATCTGAAAACCTATGGGTGGAATTAAAAGGTAGTAGAGGGTATCAGTACAGACAAGCCTACAGAGATCTACGATGGCAACAGACAAAATTATTAGAATAAATTGTACACCCTGGTTAAAAAATGTTGCATCTCTTTGTGTTTTGATACAGTGAACTCTTAAAATTTGCTAATTCACAAATTCTAAAGTCATGTCCCTGCAGTAGATTGTCGCAGCTCTGTTTTCCAACTAATGGAATATTGTGAATTATGTAAATTCACATTTGACAATGTTGTCTTAAATTGGTCAAGGAGAGTTGCTTGTATGTGTTACATTTTTTATTTGCTACTAAATATATGGGCACATTGGGGGTTTTTTTGTGATCCATTTTGTTTCCAAAACTTAGATATAATGTACATTTTTCATATTTTATTTTTGTTAATTATGACTACATTTTGTACATTGCTAGGCAGACACAACTTAACAGTGCCTTATTTTTATGTAAACAGAACGGAAATCCTGACAATAGGTGATTTATTTGTAATTGAATGTTTTATATATCATTTACCTTCTATTGATTAACAACTGTTTAATAAAAGTGTCTTATTTGATCATGGTATTGTGTTCTTTTGCTAACTTAATGAGGGCTAGCTGAAAAAAAATGTAGTTGGCAGTCACAGATGACTGGAAATCTAAATATTATACAGTCAAAGTTCAATTTTGCTTTTGTTCTAATTGTATTAATTTAGTTTTACTAATATCAGGGAGACTTTTCATTAAACAACCCAAAATTTACTGTGCTAGTGTTAGTCAACAGGCAAACTGTGCCAACAGACCTGATGATGTATCTCAGGAACAATATGAATAAACAAGAGTTTACATACAGACAAGCTGACATGTTTTCCAATACAATTTCAGTAGCCAGGTATAAATGAGTACTGAGAAGATAATTATTTGGTTGTTGGAACCGTCATTGCAAAGAAATGAAGGCATCCATGAATCAAGCCCAATAAGCACTTAAATCACATACTAACATATCTGCAGTACACATACAAAGGTAAAATAAATATACAAGGTGTGAAACTACATTTACAATATGAAACACTTCAAATACTGGTTTTGATTACACAGTCGTCTTCAGTTTATAATAATGTACAAGTGTGAGAACACTGAGCTCGTCCAGTACTGTGTTTCCTTACTAACTCTTTTAACCATTAATTACCATTTACATTAGAGCCCAGAATGCCCAAATGTAAGTGCCAGTTCGGTGTGAGATCTCACAGATTGTGAAACAGTCAGTATTTGATAGATGTTGGCAGTATCTCATGTTTTTACATAGCACACATAGCGGTGTCCCCGTCCTCCTTTGCAGTCTCGTATTTGCCATTTTGTCTTCTTCCAGACCAAAACGCACTTCTTATTTCCTTTCTTCCTGGTTCGGGGAGGACTCTGCCTCCAGTTGGTGTAAGTGAGAGGTTCCCCACCCACCCATTCCCAGCGGCCTTTGCTCTCCCGGTCATTCAGGCCTGCAGGAGAATCATCACAGGTTTCTTTTAGAATCCGATTTAGCATTAGCATTAGATTCTTTACAAATAATATCTGAGTGAATAAGGAAAATGTACCTATCCAGAAGGGCTTCCTTTCACCAAAGTCCCAGAGCCAGTCCATATCGCCCTTTGATTGGACACTAACAAGGTTGCCTTGGAAGCTAAAACAAATAAAATACATATATTTGACAAAATAAGGCATAGCTGGCAACTCAGGTTTTCATCGCAGTTCAGTTGGTTATCCTGTGTGTTAATCTGTGCTTGATCTTACTTCTCTCGACATGCCCTGGCAGCATCACTCCATGTGGCTTTGCGCTCTGACCTCAGTAGATAGCAGTGGTGGTCGTGGTACTTCCATCCCTGTGGACACTTCTGGGCATTCACTGCCTGAATGAGGAGAGAGAAGAAACTATATCAGGGCACTTTTTCCATGCTGTCATGTACAGTTCCTAATGCCAGCTAGGACTTCTCAAATCACACAGCACTAGCAGTGGTGAAAGGCTAAACACGCTTGGAGGAGAACCTGCTAACTGTTACATCAGTTAATGTAGCGGCCCCCAACCTTTTTTGCGTCACGGACCAGTTTCATGTAAAACAATATTTTCATGGACTGTAACTATAAACAAAGTGCTTTTGTTTTTTACTCTTTTTTGCCAACTTGTGGGCTAAATGTTTTGATGTACCGTATCATGTGACCAAGATGAGCATTTTTTTTAAATGAAAGATCTTTCAGACTCTGATAATCACTAAAATATTTTTTTATTGTCTTTCTGTGTGGCCCGGTACCAAATGACTCATGGACCAATACCGTCCTGAGGCCCTGGGATTGGGGACCTCTGAGTTAATGCTTGCTTTTGTCAGCATCGTGATGGTAGAGAGCCATCTCACTCACATCATCAGGAAACATGCTGTCAATCCTGTGATGACAGGACCAGCACAGACAGTTAAGAGCTCCGTACCGGTGGCTGTTCCTGTAGGGTGCCTGTGAGAGCTGATGGTGTGAATTTGCTTGTGAATATAAGCAGCTCAATGCAAAGGTGGAAAGTTTACAAAACTCCGTGAGCAATCTCTTGAAGCGTCTACTCCTACTAAAATAAATAAAACTTTTTGAACTATTTTCATTGTTACAGGCTTTCAAACAGCATTGGCTGCTTGCATCATTGTTTTAAGTATAACTGACTGTGTCATTGAAACAGCAGATAGTGACATCTTTTAAACGCTGTTTACTGTTTCTGACTTCCTTTTTTAAAGAGAAGTACACCTGCTGCAAATGTATTTTACAGAGTAACATGGAAGTAAATTAAGGAGTAGTGAGAATCCATTTTCCAGGACATAAGGAGCAATGTAATCCCATTACATTTAAAAATAAGTGATTAGTAACTTTTAATGAATTCTCTATATTTTAAGTAACAACCCCAACGCTTGTAACAAATGTTCCATAATGAGACACCTTGTCTTGCGTAGATTACCTCATCAGTAGCAGCCCATGGTTTCCAGGAGACTCCATTGCACTGGAGGAGCTGGCCTAAGCTCTCATTATAATGAAGAAAGCCTCTCAGCTCTGGAGTGCAAGGTTTAGAGACAAGTCTAGAAACCGTCTGAGGATATAACCAAACAGAAATAAAACTTTGTAATTAAAAAGTAGGCGCATTTGTTCATCAGCTTCAGGTTCTTATGTCTTATTTGCAACTTTCCATTCATATTTTTGTTCACTGCAGTGAAAACTGAGATTCTGAACACTTTGTAATTAACTTCTCAACATTCAGTTCCAACCTGAGCAGCAGCAGAGCCTCTTTGCTTATTGGGAGGCGATGCTCTAAGCTGGCTGGTGATTTTGACAGGGAGTGGACGCTGCTGTCCTCTGCTGGTCACTTGAACTTGAGCCTTCCTTCCAGTGGACACAGTATCATCCTCTACTGCCAGTGACATTATTCCATGATACTGCAAAGAAATGATGGTGAAACTCTTTAAGACATTCTTTATTCATGCCAGAGGTTTTAACAAGCTTAACTGCACTTTTTATGATGCTCCAGAACACAGACTCCTGAGGAACAGCAGACACTACACTCTGAATCGTTGCTGAATGCAGGTCAGTTGTGTGTGAATCTATGGGCTGAAGGTTCATCTTACCGTGTAAACAACCTCGGATCCACTTCGAACGGCTGAAGACGGCCGAACCTGTTGGTGAAAATGAGCCATCACACAAAACCACGCCATGACTGAGATGCGTAGGACAGTGATTAGGCATCTTGTTGAAATAACAATGAATTTTTAGGCCATTACTTACTTTCTTTCCATTTCCTTTGGTTCTCAGTCTTTTCTTAGAGACTGACGGTATGATTTGAGGCAAGTCGTCACCTCTTGCACTGACTGAACCATCTCTCTGAGTGATAGGAAAAGTCTCCACCTGGATGGAACCATGTCTGGGGTAGGGCCCTACAGGCACCTCTCGGCCCTGAAGACTTGTTCCCCCTGTGGGCAGCTTCTCCTCACACTTCCCTGTGGAGGCAGCAAAGAAATAATTACTTTTAATTATTTTTGTCACTGTCACTGAATTTTTGTCACTGTAAAATTTTATGTCACCATCACAGAAAACGTTTTATCTTAAGTCCAAACTACAATAATACATTAATGTAACAAAATTTGGAAGGAGGGTCATTCTGGGCCATTTCCATTGGTTGATTTATGATGAAACATTCACATAATGTAATGAGTACTTTCAAATGGCGTAAAAACAACAAAACATAAGTTACCACAGTTTATTTTAAACTTCAGTCTGTATAGAAGGCTGACCGTTTCTGGTGTCCATTATTGTAACAATGGCTTTGGTGTTTCCTCCCAGTATAGCAGCAACAGGAGAGTCCAGGTTCACCTCAAAACTTTCCTCGGCCTCCTCCAGAGAATCCCGTAACAGCTCCACCTTCCAGACTCGACTGGCCATGCCTGGAGACACACAGACACAGAGGGGCAGCATTTGGCCTGGGGTTTAGCTTCTAGGGCTGGGCAATATATCTGTTACACCTAAATGTGAAAATGGATTTTAAAACACTGACATATGCACAAGACAGCAATGTGTAAATAAAGAGCTGGCATATGCATTTCAACCTGTAAACCAATTAGAGAATACCAGTGCACAAAAATGGAACATAGTCTCCACTGTGCCCAGATTATTTCCATTTGCTGTCAAAATAAAATATTATTAGGTGCTGCCAAATATGCCAAAAATCACTTAACTAGGCAACAGCAAAAAATGCTTAGACTTTTTAAGTCTTCAAATTACATTGCAGGACAAACTTAAATTAGAAAGACTTGCCATGTTATAGACATCTAATTAGAACATAAGATGTATTTAATGCAATAACCTTCACTTCACAAGCAGGGCTTTAGGTAAGATTACCATGCAAAAGCTTTAACTTTGTAAAGTAAAAAGCCTGGTCCACTGACCAATAATCCACTAGCGCCTCATTAACTATGATGTCTCTGTGCTGAACTGCTGTTAGCTGTTTTGGTTGACTAACCAGCACTAACCAGGTCCAAAGAGAACTAATCCAGCACTTGATGAATTGTCTTGTATTGTGCTTACACTATAAGCACTGCCTTAACACTCTGAAATGTAAAAGTTGACAGAAAAGCACTTTTGGAAGGTATTCTAGATAAGAGCATCTGTGGATGTTATAAATGTAAATGTAAATAAGCATTGAATAGTCAACTGAGCTTTAGAAAAGCAAATAGCAGTACAGTACTACTGCACTTAATTAAGTAGGAGTTTTCAGTATTCCTTCCACCCCTTTCATTGTGTTTTATTGTGTAAGAAAAGATACCCATCAGTATGGCATGTTATCATTTGTCTACATTACCACAAGATCACAAGGTATTTTGGTCCATATTGTGCAAACAGGATAGGTTATTAATTTATATATATTTAAGGGATGCACTGAATATTCGGCCACCGAAAATTTTACGCGACCGAAACAGTGATGACGCAATCAACAAGGGCAGCCTGCACGCGGACTGGATTAGAGTCAGCATGTCTGCCGCGTGGACGCATTTCGATATCTCTAAAGCTGCTTTCAGGCCGAATGCGGCATGCGCTGCGCTGCGCTCACTGTGAGGCTTGCGCTTCCTCTCAAAAAACAGCGAGTTGCACTCAGTCTGAAAGCGGCTTAAGAAAGACACGCGGAAAGCCGTTTGTAAAGCATGGAATGCCAAAATTTCCAGAGGGGGTGCATCCACAAAGACTTTCTCAACGCTGGGTTTAATTTATCATATAAAATCAAAACATCCCGATCGAGCACAGAAGAGGCAAGACCCTTCGAGCACACCCACATCCAG
>JBBPCX010068119.1:0-12535 GCA_037974365.1 Hydrocynus forskahlii | reverse complement strand
TAATTTCCACCTGTTGTCTATTCCATTTGCACAACAGCATGTGAAATTGATTGTCAATCAGTGTTGCTTCCTAAGTGAACAGTTTGATTTCACAGAAGTGTGATTGACTTGGAGTTACATTGTGTTGTTTAAGTGCTCCCTTAATTTTTTTGAGCAGTGTATAAAGAATTTGATGTAACAAAACTAAACGTGTAGATTTTGGTTTTATTTTTCTCAAGAAAATGCATGAATGTCTATTATTACAACAACACAAACACTGGTTGCGCATGTGCAGTAGAGCAGAAACACTGCACTACATGATGTATAGGGTCCCCTTGTGCTACCAAAACAGCTCTTATCCATCAAAGCGTGGACTCCACCTCTGAAGGTGTGCTGTGGTATCTGGCACCAAAACATCAGCAATAGATCCTTTAAGTACTGTCAGTTGCAAGACAGGGCCTCCACGGATCAGACTAGTTTGTCCAGCACATCCAACAGATGCTTGATCGATCTGTGCTCTGAGGAATTTGGAGGCCAAGTCAACACTTGACCTTTTCATCATGTTCCTCAAACCATTTCTGAACAATTTTTGCAGCGTGTTTGCATTATTTTGCTGACAGAGGACACTGCCATTGGTGAACACTGTTGCCATATAGTTCTTCCCATAGAGCATCTTGGTGCCATCCCTTCCACAAGTAAGTGGTGTACGTGCACCCGGCCATCCACATGATGTAAAAGAAAACATTATTCATCAGTCCAGCCACCGTCTTCCATGGCTCCATGGTCCAGTTCTGATTTTCACATGCCCATTGTAGGCACTTTTGGCAGTGGGCAGTATGGGTTCTCTGACTGGTCTGTGGCTAAGCAGCCCCTTATGCAAACATTTCTATCAAAGCCAGCATTAAATGTTCCTGCAATTTGCGCTGCAGTAGCTTTTCTGTGGGTTTGGATGAGACTGGAAGCCCTCATTCCCCACATGCATCAGTAAATCTTGGGTATCCATGACACTGTTAGTGGTGCACTGGTCTTCCATCCTTGGACTATATTTGGTAGCCACTAACCCCTGCATACCGGAAACACCACCCAAGACCTCAGAGTATTTTGGAAATGCTCTGCCCCAGTCATCTATTCATTACAATTTGGCCCTAGTTAAAGTCACTCAGATCCTTTCAGAACCATTGTCCTGCTTCCAACACATCAACTTCAAGAACTTCCTGTTTACTTGTTGCCAGATATTTCCCACTTACGACAGGTGCCATTGTAACTACATAATCAATGTTATTCACTTCGTCTGTCAGTGGTTTTACAGTTGTGACAGTGACTCAGCGCCGATTTGAAAAGCTCATATTTGTGCTCTGAAAAGAACAGATCCGTATCAGATCTGTATCTGCATCAGGCAAAAAGTTAGATTTGTAATGTAAGCATGTCCTTTGGGCCACTTTCATACGTGGTGCTAAAAAAATGTGACCTCGGTCCAAGTTTCGTCCAATCAGTCTCCAGTTTAATTTAGCACACGCTGGAACAGATCCTGATGTCAGCATCAACAAAATGTCTCACCGAACGAAATTGCGTTTCTCCAGGCTCAATGTGCTGACATGAAAGACAAGTGCACGCAAGACAACATACGGACATTACAAACGTTTTCACTTCTCACCCAGAAAGTAGGTAAGACCGCGTACGACGGCACAAACAATAAATACAAAAAATGTATGTAAATGTAAAACCAGTCAGTGGGTGAAATATAATATCAGCTATGCATCCGTTGTTGTACTGTTGTAGGGTATGAATGACAGTAAAGTGCATTTACTTACACTTACTTACTTACTTCAAGTGTCTTGTTCTGAAAGAGAGTGAGACAAGCATGGGCTGTGTAAACAAATAAGCATGGTGCTGTCTAATGAGAAATCAAACTAACTGCTGTTCAAGGATATAGAAGAAGCAAAAGAGTCAAAGGGGCCTCACCCAAAGAGTCTTTATGCAGTGTACATATTGCTGATTGGGAACTAAATTTACACTTCTTTGCTTGCATTCTCCTAAGGGGCAAGGCACATTGTTTAGCGACCACTTTTAAACATTCTTCACAGTTTTGGGGCATCTGAGTCATCCAAAACTTGTTGTAGATTTCAACATGAGCTCACCCCCACACCCAAACCCAAATCAAGTCAAGCAGGTTGGAAACTTCTGGGGTTATTTATTCAAATGCTGATGTGAAGAATCATACACCCTTGCTTTTAAGCATCAATCAATCTTAATGCATCATTTTTTAAGTCTTTGCACTAATGAGATTCTTCCATTTTTAGCCTCAGACCTTGATTGGATTTGTCAATTAGCCACAGTATACATTTGCCTCTTGACTTGCTAATGATGTAAATTGAGTGGCTGTGTTCACACATATTTAAGGGTGCTTACTGCCCCCCCCACACACACACTGCAATGCTTGAAGACAGATAGATCATTGTGATGTAAGGCACAGGGAACACACTGATGTGCTCATTATAGTCACTCAGCTTTGGAACCTTCACTTCACTCGGTATCTCTGTCATTTGCACTCCGGCTCACTCATCATCAGAGTCATTAGTGCTTCAGACTGAACGTTCTTGGGCCACAAAAGGTGAACGATCGCCCGGGCACCCTCATTTTCATTTGCTCTCGAATTTTCCACCTTTACTGATTTCCCTTGGTTGCCGGACCACTCCTGGAGGACATGGGATAGGATGGGATGGGGTGGGTTGGGGTGGTGTGGGGCGGCTCGCTTGGAGAAAACATTCCAGCTGCTCGTCCTGCTGCCAGCCGGCTTTCTTCCGAGGTTGAGATAATTGCCCCCCACCGACACCCCCCATCCCCCACCCCCCCCACCCCGGACCCACTAGTTCAGCGATCTGCTGCACATGCGCTACTAAAAATAGCTGACAGAAGCTTCGCCAGACACAATGCTCTGACTGGCTGAGCGAAGGGATTCCGACAATTTTCCGTCGAGGCCCTCGCTGATAATCATCACGCTGTGCCACTCAGGCTGAGGCACGATAAGACGTTCCTTTTTTTTTTTCCTCAGTGCTGAAGAAAAGCGATGATTACCACATTATGGTCAAACGTTCATTCAGAAACCTAGCGACGCCAACTCCCCTTTTCGTCTGGAAACTTTCTTTCTTTTCTTTTCTATTTTTTTTTTGCCAGCAGTGCAAATAGCGAGCTCGTTAGATGCTTTCTCGTTGGTTGAAGGACGAGTGGATGGCGTAAAAGCTCCAGTCGGCTCTTCCAGGCCCTGCAATTCCTGCCGACGGCAGCGTGAGAGGGTCCTAGACTTGATTCTAGTGGCTGAAATCGCGCCGTCCTCTCTGCAGGAGATGCTGCGAGTAGGAGTGGTGTCTAAGGGCAGTCAAGGTCGACGGACAACGGTGTTTTCCAAGCACAGGAAAAGACACACGGATAGGTTTAATTGCTCTCCACTGGCTAATCCTAAAAGACAGAGTGACTGCTGACAGAGGGATTTAGAGTGTATACCCCAGTGCACAGGCTAAGGTGAAAGGGCATCAGGCAGGTAGTCAACGGCAGGAATAAAGTTCCTGGACTTGGAACAGTTTTCTACAATGTCAAATGAAAGAACAAACAAACCCAAAGTGATTCTAGAGCTTCAGTGTGCATCATCGTAGTCCCACATGTTTGTATAGCCCTGTTCGGATTATCTGCAGCTCCTCAAAGTGTCAGTTAATGAATTTAATAGGAGATGGGGACTAGGAATGCATTTAGTTTAGTGTTATTCATAGAAGAGGTGTTTAGGATTAAGAATTATATTTGATTGTCCAAAAAAAAAAAGGCACTGTCATAGATTTTACTTTGTATTATGCTAATTACAAGATGAGTTAATCACTCATGAATGTTTTTTTTTTATTTTTTTTTTTACATTTTTTCTTATTTTAGTAATGATTTGCATTCAGATGTATACTGTAAACTATATTCCTATGAGCAAATGAAAACTGGATTTTCCTGGATTTTCACTATGTCTTACCACAAATAAACATATTTTGTTGGTTTGAAAAAAAGATATTAAAGACTAAACAGATATATATACATATATATATAATATATTTGTTGAAGATAACAGCACATATATTTTTGTGACAGTTGTGTTCCAGATGCAAGAGAGAAACTGATAGGTTTAATTGCTGTCTGCTGCCTAATCCTAAAAGACAGAATGGGCTCTGACAGAGGGATTTAGAGTGTATGCCCTTGTGCACAGGCCTCGTGTATATGGTCTGGATTCCAAACACATGAATTTGAGCGACAGTACTACTCTACAACAGTGCCAAATCTCGCCCTTTTTATCCCGTAATTGCGATGTCACTCAAGCTTTTCAGCTGTTTAAACCTCCTCTGGGACAAACAGGTTTGAATTTGTGCTTTTAACAATGGAACAATGGAAACAAAAATGCCAAATCATTATACAGGCAAAACCTTGTTATACCAAGAAAGACACTTGGATGGACACAAAACGGAGTATCGCTAAATTTATCCAAGGCTTTAGCAAATGTTCACTAAATCTTTACACATATATTCTTTCTTTTCCCTAGCTGCTGTCGTCATATCATTCATCCCTTTTATGACTGGATCTTGAAAACTGGGTGTCCTGAAAGCAAAACCAGAGTCAAAAATTGACTGTCCACAGAAACTTGACAGAAATAAAACAAAGAAAAATAACAATTAATTTAATAAATTCATTGACATGAAACAACATTTTGATTTTCTGTATTTTGTGAAACATGATTCCATATCTTTGGAAAGTTGTAATGTTTTCTTTTTTCCCCCACTGAAATTTCTTTTTGTTCAAATAAACATTCGAGCGGCCTGTGTGAGTGTGTGTATGTGTGTGTGTATGTGTGTGTGTGTGTGTGTCTTCATTAACTGACACGTCTCACAGTATCACAGAAAACAGCACAAACAATACCGACCCTTGAGTGACCTCACTTGTGTTAACATGATGAACTACTGCCCTCATAAACCAACTGAAGTAATAACTAGTAAGTGATTGTTTCACAACCACTCCCAAAAACCGAAAGAGAAAGTGAAAGTGTGAATCCAGCAAAGAAAGTGAAATGGAGGCTTGACTATAATTACGTAAAGATCACCTTATGTTTTTGCACAGTGTGCGAAAAAAAAAAAATTAAAGTATAGGTTACAAGATTTTGATATGTCACATGACATGTTAGGCCTAAAGATTAACAAGTCCTCAAAGACTTTGAACAAGTGATGGTTATGTTTCAGAATTGGACCACAGACTGCATATGGTCTGTTTGCTTTTTTTTTTTTTTTTTTTTTGGATTTGAACGCTAAAGGATGATTCAAGTCTATTTTCACACTGATGATCCATCATCTTTCAGAGGGGATGGGGTTTTAATTAACCCGAGTGACACATTCATTTATATTCAGTGTTCTGTCATTTATGGCTTGTGAGTAGGCTGGTAGAAAAACAGTCATCCAGTTCCAATAATCAGATCCATGTTTCTGGGATGCTATAGCAATCCATAGGGGAGGAAGTTTATAATGGTGTTACCTCTGTCAAACGCTAATTAAACATGGTGTTAAAACGTACTATTAAAATAGCATGTCATGTGCGAAATAATTTACTACCATCCGTAGAGGAATATGTAACACGCACCAAATACATTGGTCACAAACCCTTTGTATTCCTTTTTAACAAGCTAAATTAAGCTTCTCTGCTTAAAATACCAGACATCCTCTTCCAAATCAATAACAATGTCCCCAAGAGACTAGCAACACTTAATGCTGGCTAATGCCATCCGACTTAAGGAAGTCACTATGTCCTAAGGAACCTAATCTAAGCTTTACAGAATCTTCTGTCCATTCCAACACCAGCATGTACCCAAACAACTAACAAAGCAGAAGCTGTGATTTGTTTCAAGATTGTTTAGGGACACCATCTTAAGATCTGATTACAGTATTAGGTCAAGTGTGGCCCATTTCAGTACTTTTCAACATGCCCTCACCAACAACTCACCACTTTGAAGGCCGTAGCACCTCTGTTATGCAAGGAGACAGCTAATGTTCCATTATTTATTTGAAACACACTCATTTGCTAACTTATTCACTGCGAGCTAACTGCCTAGTCATGCAATAGGAGATGTTCTTGAAATGTTTAATGCCATGAAAGGAAGACGTGGATGTAATGTATTTCAATGCTGTTGCTTACGTACAGCTTTGTTGGCCGTTTTTAGTCTGAAAAGGGAAACATGACATATCACGATGATTCCTGTCTAATTCCTTCCTCTGCTCAGTCCCTTCTGCAGTTTCTTATCTAACACACTTCACTTGAACTAATAAAGTAATAGAATGGCCCTTGAGATGACTTTGGGGATAACTGTCGTAAATGCCAAGGCAAAACTGACAAAGGCTTGTTAAAAGTGGTTTTGGAATGAGCGAGTGAAGCTTGTTAGATGATCCCTTGGAGCAGAAATGGAGCAGGTCAGCATGAATGTAGATGAAAATTTTGCCTAGAAATCATTGTAATTTGATGCAACTCCTTTTTTTTTACATGAAACAAATGGCGGGAAAAGCTACTTATTTGTTAGAGCAGTAAATAGTTTAAAACATTCAATATTTGAACAGTTTAACTGTTTTAATGTTCAATCCGGGCTTTACTGATCAAGTTGCTCCACGTGTTATAAATGTAAATGCAAACTTACTCTATCATGGTACATTTGCTGTACTACCAAGCTTGTATAGCTAGTAATAGAGAAATGAAATGCGGAATATAAGCTAAAAATTACAGCTAGAAAAAGCAGTCACAGTTTTTGTGTCTTCAGAAATCTCAAAAAATACAGTTTGTATAGCAAACTTTATGAAGCCAGCAGTAATCTCTCCTGAGGTCAAGCCAAGGCCATGTGTGATCATAATGACAACTATCCTCCCCTGTGAGTGATCACTCACGTCTCATTTGTATTGTACAACTATTAAGCAATTATTTAAGCAGTTTCCTCCAGGATCAGTACAGTTTTCTGACTCTGATTCTGATTAGACATAAACAGAAAGGAAGGCATGATAAAAAACAGATTTTCAGAATCAGAATCAGAATCAGAAAACTTTATTTATCCCGGAGGAAATTGCTTATGTGGTGACTGCCACAAAAACACAAAAACACAATTTTGTATACTGGGCAGTTTTGCCACCAGTAACTACTGCAGCCTTTGGCTCTTTTATGCTCCTGTCAAACATACCCTATCCAGGCCAACTGCCAGGTATCAAAGACACTGCAACACGGACACTGAGGCTTCGTTAATTCAAGGCACAGGGCCGAATGGCAGGGGGTCCTACTCGAAAGATTGATGAGACGGCTGCGTTTAATTACTTTCATTTGGGTTTCTGGCAGAAGCGTGCCTTCGGATCTGTTTGAGGCGATGCAAATTCACACCTCGTCCAAATCCGCCCCTTTAGTCTACAGTGCTAAGACAATGTAATCTCACTGGGGGCAATGGGTTGATCTCACAGAGTCAACAAATGGCGCGGACACTCTAATTAAAAAAATACAATGCAAAAAACAGTGATGTGAACTTCCACCTTTCATTTTATAGACAGCCAGGATAGAGATGTATGAACCTAGTGCCACCTATTTATTTTATATGAACCACATTCCTTCTTTCTATTCTTCTCACACTGATCACTCCATTAAATCTAGGATGCTGAAGATCTGGTCCACAACCCAGTGATGGTCCCTTTCAGTGACACAAATTGTAGTCAAAGATGGCCAAAAGTGAATGTATTAAAATAAAAATAAATGTATTAAATTAAATATGCATCTAAAATGTGTTTACATTTTACAGCATGACAGAAATTTGATTTAGGATTCATTGTGCCCATAACACTTTATTCTGATACTTTATACTTTATACTCCTTACAAGTGCCTCGTGGTTGATCACCTTATCTTTAAGTAATATTCAACTAATCTATTTAATGCAACTGAACATTACATGAATGTAAGAGATTCTATCAAATCTAACCCTAAACCTAACCCCAGTGCTGCTGTTCATCAGTTTCACTAGATAGTTGTAGTTTCCAATTAAAGGATATGTAGATAATTTCTTGGGGACTCTCAGCATAAAATGTTATTCCTGTTTAATACACTGAGTAGCGAATGAATCAAGTACACCTAACTTGTATTTACACCCTTTAGCCATTTTATCAGAAACCTCAACGATGTATGCATTTTGTAATGTACAATTACTAAATGGAGCCTCTCTGTATTATTTATATCGGTTCTGTTTGCTATTAGAAAATGCTCTATTCTTTCAATAGAACAGGACCAACATGGCACAACCCTAATACCCTATTATAGCACTGGCTATTAAAAAATTGTTTTGACAACCTGGTTTCTTCTAGAGTATGCACAAAGCAGCAGCAGTGGTTCTCAAAATTATGAGTATGATTTAGAGTGTTGGCCCCATGGTGGCACAGTGGGTAGCACTGTAGCCTCACCCCTCCAGGGTTGGGGGCTCGAATCCAGGTCCTGGTCCTTGTGGTGGTGTGGGTTTCCTCCGGGGGCTCCAGTTCCTCCCACAGTCCAAAGACATGCGGGTCAGGTAAACTGGGGATTCTAAACTGGCCGTGGGTGTGAGTGAGTGAATGAATGGTGTGTGTCTGTGTGCCCTGCGTTGGGCTGGTGCCCATAGTCCCTGGGAAAGACTCTTTAGAGTGTCTGTAGGTGCAAAAAGGAACTGTGCTGTGCTGTGCAAATGTTTTTCCATTACAAATAAAACAAACCATACCTGAGTCGAACCCGTGCTGCTCGACAGCAGGACCAAAAGTGGGCCGCAGCTGAACTGACTGCATCACTGCTTTCTGATTGGTTGAGATATTATTATGACAACACAGAAACAGGGGCAAAGAAAACAACAGTGGAGATACAAACTAACAACTGGTAAGTTGAGAAAGTACAAGCTCTACTATCTGTCTGGGCTGAAGATAAATTTCAGTGGGGGTGTTTTATATCGCTAACAAATTTATCTTTAACACTGTGAGGGTGTACCAGGACATCGCTAACAAGTAAACTGGGCAAAGAATGCCCAGAAAAAATGTAAACACTCAAACAAGACTATAAATAATAAAATACTGTAACAACAAAAGCAGCCCCGACAGAATAACTTTTGGCTGGTTTGACTCCATGGACACAGTTTTAGGATGACGACAGCCACAAACTGTGGGGAGAGAAGTGTTCTGGTAATGCATCAGATATACCCTTACTGACCTAAGATACACTGGAAAATCAAAGCGTGCTGCATGTTCCGTGCCTCTGCAGTACAGTTTAAGTACAGCATGGTTCCTGTTTACCTATGGATAATTGCCTTATGACTGCTGGGATAGGCTCCAGCACCCCCTCCCCCTCCCCCCAAGCCTGGTTAGGGATAAGATGCTCACATCATGTATAATATTTAGTGTTGTATGAGGGCATCATTTATTATCCATAAAAGTTTTTATATCCATAAAAGTTTTTAGATTCCACTACAGAATGACTAACACCAACCATTACTGTCAGTGATACCGAAGTGTTCAGAACCACTCACATAACAGGGGTGGTCCTATGGTTGCCTCTTTCCATTGATGGGCGGGTTAGGGAGCTGATGCATTGGGCAGCAACAGATGGGCAATAGTCAGTAACTGTAAACCTACAGAGTACACCCATATTGTGAGTGTTAAAATAATGAATTAGCCGCTCACTTTTTGATTGAAGGCACCATGAAATTGCAGGCAGGAGGAGCAAACGTCTTTGTGTAACTTTACTAGCACAAAGTGTAATAGAATGTTAACATAACCTTGCTGGCAAATTATGTAATTAGACAAAGGCCTCCAGGGAGGACTGTCTCTGCAAAGAAAAAAGGCAACAACTGTACCACACCAAAAGCAGAGAGAGAGAGAGAGAGAGAGAGAGAGAGAGAGAGAGAGAGGTGCCCATCTGGAGGCTGGTAATTGGTGAACTGTGTTTGACTGAGGTGAAAGATCCTGGGGCCACACACCACACACGCACTGTCCCAGTGCTCTGTCAACGTTCAGCCAAAGCTCGAAGCAAGTTCGGAGAGTAACCTTGAAAGCTTCAGTAGTCACACCCCGGGCTACTGGTTATCAGTGTCCATGCACTACAGTGGAGCATCTACTGCTGCAGAAAAGAAATAAAATACACCAGACACTGCAACAAGAAATAAAATACACCAGACACTGATCTCCAAAGGTATTTGGACAGATCCTTGTTGTTTCTGCTCAACAAAAAGATTAGGTTTTATTAGATACCTCAACACACAGGTCTCTATGTTTTAGGTGCTTGAGGGGGACCTAAACAATGTTGGTGTTATTGTTTTAATTGATTGTGTATTTGTGCATGGTGCCATGAATAGGAAGTGACTATGGCACTTGTGGTGTTTAATACATTACTGATCAATAGATGAAAACAATAATTTATTCAGATTTAGTTTCTTCTGCTGAGTCGATGTGTTGCCCTACACAAAGTGTGTGTTCTGCTATGCCAGGCACCACCCTGCAGGGAAGAAACAGTGGGACATGTTTAAAAGGAATTGTTAATTGCTTTGTAGTCGATAAATCTGTGAAAGGAGCCATATTTTTTTCAGCTAGTAGTTCACTCAACCAGACAGAGCTGCAACATAGCATAACATAGTTTTGTGCAAATAGTCTGTTATGTAACTTTGCGAATTGTTCTTTCATGAGGTCTAACAAAAGAAAGGTGAGTGTATAAATGCTCCTATTAATCAGTGTGATGAGTAACATGCTTCTTTGTCCATTAAAGATTTTAATTTCAGATCAGTTCTTACAGAGCTATGGGATTAGATGGCCCTTATATGAACAAAAGTATTGGGACAAACCTCTTAATTATTGAATTCAGATGGCATCTTACTTCCAGTGAACAATCTTAATTATTCAGCATACCAAGACATTTTGAATAACGCCTCACTTCCAACTTTGTGCACACAGTTTGAGGTAGAACATTTTCTGTTCCAGCATGACTGTGTCCCAGTGCACAAAGCAAGCTCCATAAAGACACGGCTGGATGGGTTCGGTGTGGAAGAACTTGACTGGCCTGCACAGAGTCCTGACCTCAACCCCATCCAGCATCTTTGGGCTTCTGGGATGAACTGGAACGGAGACTGCGAGTCAGGCCTTCATGTCCAACATCAGTGCCTGAACTCATAAATGCTCTACAGAATGAATGGACACAGATTCCCACAGAAACTCCAAAATTTTGTGGAAAGCCTTCCAAGAAGAGTGGAAGCTGTTATAGCTACAAAAAGGGGACCAACTCCATATTACAATCTATGTATTTGATAACAGTGGCCCTGTTGGTGTAATGGTCAGGCGTCCCAATACTTTTGTTCATGCAGTTTATGTACTATAAAGCATTGTTTGAAGGAATTCCCTCGTATAGCAGAGGAATCAGGGCTCATTTTATAGGCCATCACCTCTTCTTAGGGCACTAAATATGGAGGAGTAACACTCGAAGCTGTTTATTAGACAAGCATTCTCAAGAAGATTCATTTGTGATTATACAGCAAATCTTCACAGAATAATAAATAAAAAACTTCAGCTTTGCTCACATCTGCAGCTGGTGCATGACAAAAAGAGGATCAAAGTCATGTCAATTCAAGGAATGCTTGCTATCACAAAGCTGAAAATTGCTAATACATCAGCTTTAGCCTCTCTTGAGTCATTCCACATGAGGCTGGTTTGCTTTTGTGAGATTTAATGCAAAATGTTTTAAAACTTAAAATGTCTGATGCCCTGGAGTCAGCAGTTATTAGCAATATTGTACAATGATTTAATTATTGTAGTTAATGTTTTTGATATTTAAAAAATTAAGAAACAGATCCAATCCCACAGGCTCCTCTAAGAGACTATAACTGGCTTCACAGGGTCAACACTTTGCACCACTCAGGAGCCCAGTGCACTTTTATTTGATCACATTTTATCAAAGTTTGGTCGAACTACATAGAATGAAATCCAAGATATCTGTATCTATATAAGAAGAAAATCAATGAAAGCACAAAGAAACAAACAATGAACAAAAACGATGTCAGTTTCCCTATACACTGTGGGGCAGCAGGTGTCCTGGTGGTTAGAGAGTTGCCCCTGCAACCAGAAGGTTGTTTGCATCCCAGGACGGTTAGAATCATCACTGAAGTACCCTTGAGCAAGAGACCGTCCCCACACACTGCTCCTTGGGTTCCCCTCGTTGGTGGCAGCCCCCTGCTCCACTTGGTGAATGGGTTAAATATAGTGAAAGAGTGCTGTGGTGTGTTCAGGCATGACTATAAGGGACCAGTTTACTAAAAGCTATGAACCTATGTTAAAGCTTTCTCTCAAAGTACATATTTCTAGACAAACAGGGTATCTGTATGAGTCACAAAGGCAAAAGAGCTCAGAGCAATGCCAAGGCCAGTGACCACGACACAGCAGATTAGGCAAATCTCGCTTTTTAAACATGACTCGGCTCTCACAGGCAGAATATGTGTGCTTCTTCCGGGGGGTGGAGGGTGGGGGGGGGATG
>JBBPCX010068118.1:0-12535 GCA_037974365.1 Hydrocynus forskahlii | reverse complement strand
TATCAGGTGTTTGTCTGTAGACCAATAGTGATGAACCTAAAAATATGACATTTTCTGGCTACTCATCATATGGGGAACATACTTTGAATGTATTTGTTAGCAAAGAATCCTGACTGTGTTTTTAGAAAATATGAAATGAAAACATACAACTGTTGAAAACCTCAGTCATGGTCCATATTATTTCTTAAACGACAGCAATCTGGAATGCAAGTTTGTAAGTACAAGCTTGTGTTTATTTTAACTGTTTAACTGTTCACACTTAAAGCTTTATTATCAGATCAATGGAAGCCAGGCAGTGCTACAAGAGCTTCAGGCACTTTGCCAGCTGATGCATCTGAGCCGCTGCTGCACATCTCCCGACGTACTTGGGTTCCTTTTTTCAGACAGAGACATTATGTCCGCGTGCATTATCCTCCGACTCCCCGTCTCTTTCTTTCTTTGAAGCAAATTATCTAGATGGCTGAAATCGCAGTAACACCTTCATCCGCCCTGTGAAAGAGCCAGAGCGTCATTGTCAGGGCCTTTATATTTACAGTCGTCGATACAAAGCTGCAGCTTGATAAGATCCAAACCTACATCCATGACGGTAACTACCCAGTGTCAGTGGATGGAAATAAATGGCTCCATTTCAGAGTGAACATGCTGGCTGCTCTACACCTTTTGATAAATGTTCTCATTTTTTGTTTTGTTGTTGTTGGTTGTTGATTTTTTTTTCTTTCATTTGGCAGGTCTGTCTCAGGGGCTGTAGGTGTATAGGTTTTGCACCCGGCCATGAGGCCCTGGCACTGACACTGGACAACAGTGGCTGGCACCAGAAGGCCATTGTTCTCCATGTGAAAGCATGTAGACGCCACAGAGGGGCTTAAGCGTCTGAACGTGATTCAGAGGAATGTTCAAACATCGCCATCTGGGCTGCCGATGAAAGGCCCTCACAGCAAGAAGAGGTCCAAGAAAGCTTCCACCCAGGGTTTTGCTGTAATTGGAGCAAGCCAAAGCACAGGTGAGAGCCGGTCAAGCCAGTCCTGTCCTAGTTTGTGACTGGGGAAGCATTCAGCTGTGAGTTAAAAAGACTAAAACAATGAAAACTGGCCAAAGGATTTCTTCTGAACTTGAACTGTTTGATGTAGTCAAACTTAGTGTAAGTGAACTCATGTGTTTCGGTTTGAATTTGATTGTTATTAACATGATATAACGGCATTATGCTTACAATTAATCTAGCAAAGTGCGTTGGGGCCTGACCTGGCCCGACTGCTGAGCCCATCATATACCAGCTGAAATGCACAGAAATGGATGATCATACTTAAGTGACTTTTCTATAAGTATACAGGAACTGTGCTGTATCTAAACCGTACTGTGGTGGCAGGGAAGTTGCAGCATGCTTTGATTTTCCAGTCGATCTCAGCCTGTTGATGATGTTTCTGGCACATCAGCAGTGCAGTGGGGACGTAGAACCATAGAGATCATGTTCATTGAGGCTTTGGGCAAAGTTTTTCGGCCAGAGTCATTTTTTGTCATTGGGATCTCTTGTTTTCTAATAGTTCGCTTGATATTTTTTCAGCAGTGTTTAGCCATGTAATGAATACCTACCCAAGCTAACATGTCTCCGGTGTTCCAGCTCTCCTTCACATTACTCTCAGCTTTAAAAACATCCAGTGAAATTTATCTTCAGCCCAAAACAGACAGTACTGCTTGAACTTCATTGGCTTTCTAGTTGTTTGCTTGTATCTCCATTATTTTCTTTTCTTGTACACAAACAAGAAAAAAAAGTGGCATCATTCCAAGTTTGTCTGTTGTCATGACAACATTTTGACCAATCAGAAAACAATGACATAGTCAGTTCAGCTGCAGCCCACTTTCAGCCCTGCCGTCAAGCATGTACCGGTACAGCTCACGTACGAGTCACTTTATTTGTAATGGAAAATTTGTTCACAGTACTGCATAGTCCCTCGTGCCAGTGGAAAAGCACTAATACTCTGAAAACGTGTCCTGCATAAACTGGTGTTTTGCATTTGAGTGTTTATTATATCCATTTGCACCTGAGTGAGATCACCACCCACCCTTCATGCATCCCTGCGCTACAGATCCTCTCGCTGCTCCTCACACAAACATGTATTTCAGGAAAACTTAACCAACCAAGGGAAAATTCTATCGACCTTTCCAACATAACACCATCCTCTCAACATCCATGGTTTCACTGAGGGGCTCATTCACACACTCCTCAAAATCCAGAGCTATTCCACATGCAGCTAACGCTACGCGAAAGCGAGAATGCACAAGGGAGAGTCCATGTGTGATAGAGCAGGAGAGAAAGAGGGAAAATGAGTGAGAAAGTGTAATATCTACCTGCACTGAATCCGAGCCAGATGATGTAAGCGAAAAACCATACCCAGCCCTGAAACCTGATATTTGGATGCAGACCATTGGGCTTAGGTCGAGTCACAGAAAGTTGTGTGTGTATTATTTTTTTTTTTCCCACACAAATACGTAGTAAAACATAAATAAAGTAAAACATAAATAAATGAGTGGTGGCTCAATACTTTTTCATAGTAATGATGGGTTGAAACCTCAATATGATGTTTTTTCCTTCAAATAAATGTTCTTATTCTTTAATATGATAAGTGCAATGTGTTAATGTATTAAGGTTATTATGTGCAGAAATAAATGCCACTTCCTCTCCATTACATGCAGAGCATCTATTCTGAAAGTAGTTTCATCTTTTTTATTTTAGCTTTATCTAAATTAGCTCAGTAAAGCTCTGGGTCTATTTCTGCTGAAGCACTGTCCACAATTGCTCATCTGGTTACTTTATTTGATTATACACAGTCGTCTGACAATGATCCTCTACCCAAAAGAGTTTATTGCCAACAGTGAAAAGAGTTAAGACACTTTTATTGGACTCTTTAGTTAATTGGGAACTGTTATAAAAGGAAAACAGAGAAGACTTAGCATGACTAATACAGTTTTGCTATTGTGGCAAAACACATTAACAGAGATTGACTGCAAAACTCTGTTGGTGCACTTCACATTAGCCTTATCTAATTTAACCCTGTTGTCCTCTTTAACTGATGGCAGTTGAAAATGTACATGTAATATTTAAAATACATAAGGGAGACACTGAAGTATCTCTGTGAGGGATCATTCAAATTCTGAACGGAGAAATTGCTAATATGTGCAATAGCTTTCGTATGTGCAATAGATTATTATGCGGAACATCACTACTTATGTTACTACTCATTTCTTGTTTGTTACTACGCACATCACTACTTATGTGCAATATCACTACTTATATCTCTATTACTTGCAAAAACAGCAATATCACTACTTATATCGTTATCATGTGCAAAAACTACTTCAGCAGTCATTGTATTTATTTAGCTCTAGTGTTTATACCCACTTCTCTTTCTGACTACAGCATTTTATGTATATAGCAGTAGTGTATATAATATTTAGTACAATGTGTTTTCAGAGCATTTTCTGGAGAGTTTTATTTTTTACTATATTTTAATTGTTCTTGTCTTTGTGTCTCTGTGTGTCTGTGTTGTGGTTCTGATCCAGTGACAGTAGTCTCTCGTGACAGTGCTGAGAATGGTCCTTCAACCAAGTAATATTCCATCAGCAGTGGTCCTGTGGTCAGAAAATGATCAATGATAAATGAAGAACAGGAGTGTCGATATATTATGCAGGAAAAAAGTCCTGTAGTCAGTCACTCTACAGTTGTGAATAGTTGATTTAGGTGATAGAAGAGCAGTGGCCAGTGAGCAGAGACTGAATAGAGGTTTCTAATAAAGCGGCCAGGAAGGGTGCATGGTTCGAATAAAATATTACATATGTACATGTGCCTCAGCCAAAATATTAACACCGCCGACAGGTGAAGTGAGTAACACTTACGATCTGGTTTCAGTGTCTCCCGGCGAGGGATGTAATAAACTAGGTAGTGAGTGAGCTGTCGGTTCTTGAAGTTGATGCTGGAAGCAGGAAAAATGGGCAAGTGTAAAGATATGAGAACCAAACTGCAATGGCTGGACAGCTGGATCAGAACATCTCCAGAACAGCAGGTCTTGTTTTCGGTTCTGAGTATGCCGTGGTCAGTACCTTGCAAAAATGATCAAAGGAAGAACAACCAGTGAACCGGCAAAACGATCATGCAAAGCTTTTTGAGTGAAGACTGGTCTGATCCCACAGCAGAGCTGCTTTAGCACAAAGCGCTGAAGAAGTTCACCCTGGCTCTGATATAAAGGAGTCACAACACACAGTTCATCACAGCTTATTGTATATAGGGCTGCAAAGCTGCAGGCTGGTCAGCTTGCCCATGCTGACCCCTGTCCACTACCAAAAGCCCCTATAATGGACATCAGAACTGGACCATGGGCCGATGGAAGAAGGTCGCCTGGTCTGATTAATCACATTTTCTTCTGCATCATGTGGACAGCCGGGTGTGTTTGTCTCTTTTCTGGGGTAGAAATGAACAGTGTGATGCTCTGGCTGATGGTCTGCTGGGAAACTTTGGGTCCTGCATTCATGTGGACGGTACTTTGACACCTAAACACTGCAGACTAAGTTCAGCGCTTCATGGAAAAGCTGTTCCCTAATGGCAGTTCCTCTTTTAACAGGATGATGCCCCCCACACTGCAAACACTGTTCAGGAGGGGTTTGAGGGACAACACAAAGATTTTAAGGCATTGACTCAGGCTCCAGATCCCCAGATCTCTATTTAGGCAAACTGTGTGGCCATTATGACCTTACTCTGTGTGCTTACTGATGTTTCATCTACTGGCAATATTTTTTCCCTATTATGAATAGATTTTTTTTTTTCCTACACGTTTATAATGAAACACTTTATAATATGAAATGTTGAGGTACTAAATGGGCTCTGCAGTGTTTCTTTTACCTGTGTGGCAACACTGCACTGATTTTCAGAGGCTTGCTCAAAATTGCAGCAGTTCTTTTAGAGCACTGTGATAAAACAATGCACTAACAGACTGAGAATGAGGCCGAATGCAATAAAGGTACAGGTGCCAAGCTTCTCTAGCCTTGTGGACCAGAATGCATGTCAGTCTTCTTCTCTGTTAACTTTCCATTTAATTGCTTTTGCATTTTTCAGTGGAAAAGCAAGAGTGGATGGAAGTCAATGAAAATGTCATTAATTTGAAAGAAAATTAAGAGCATTCACAAATCAATCATTGAGAGTGCATTTTATAGTGTTTGAGAATGTTAAGGGTGTGTGTTGGGGGGTGGTGATTAGCAACAGCAGTTCTGAATGCAAATTATGCATCACAATTATGGGAAAAGTATTTATTTGGCATTTGTACCTTCTATGCTATTATAGAGAGTATCAATTTTCATAAATGTGTATTGCACTCAAAATATATTTAAATATGTTTTAAGATTGATTCTTCTAATTGCACTATTGCAAAAGAGAACAAAATAAGACTAGGGAAATAAAATGATTGTAATTAAAGTGCCTCTAATGGGTTGCTATTGTCGAGTTACTGTTGTCATTCGGTGTAAAGGAGCTGCTATCTTCTTAATGCTTTAAGCTCTTTATTTCAGACATTTGACAATTTTGTGATGTACTAATTAGTGTCCTCTACTGCGTCTCAGTAGGGCAGTGATACTGGAGACTTAAAAGAGCAAATAATGGCCCAACTGTTTAAGCACTGGCCCTATTGTATTGAGGTCAGTCCTTGCCCATAGCCATCCATGGCTGGCAGTCCAAGGGCGCATCATTGGCCGCGATCTCTTTGGGAGGTTGGAATGGTTACAAGGTTACTTACTGTAAAGCACTGAATTATCATTTCCAAAACATGTCTAAATTGGATCCCTCAAATCATTAAGAATTATACTGTACCATCAAAATCAACTAGAGAAAACATACTAAAAATAAATGCTTATGTCAATAAAAAAATTCTAACCAAAATGTCCTTGGCAATACTTCTTGTAAGATAACAAGATAACAAGTAAAACTAAAACTGACCGCCACCCAACTGACCCGTGTGAGATTCCCGGTCAGCGGATGCTAGAGGCCCCCATTGTTTATGCTGTTTAAAGACTCTTAATTTGAAAAGTTCTGTTCATTCCCTTCACATGTTCTGTCAGCTGTCCCATGTTTGTGTCAAGTTTAGTCATTGATTCTTGTCCTTCGTCTGTTTTGTATTTAGGTTCCACTGTTCCCTATCTTGTCTGTCCACCTTCACAATATCCCTCACAATATCTTTCTCCTTCCCCTAAGCATGTTCTTGCTCTTAGTTTCTGTGTTTGTTAAAGTTTTGGGCCATTGAGCCATTTTGTGTTGTTAGTTTAATAAATAAAAGTTATCCAAGAGATGGAACTCCGTGTCTGTGCCTCAATCCACATGGGGGATGTGACAACCCGACTGTGGCTCAGATGGGTAACTAAATTCCTGTTTGCATCACCAACACATGGCAACAACTGTCCCAGTCACTCTCGGCCAAATGTACCTTTACCTCTGTTTCATGTAGATTCAAAGTCCAGCTCCTGCCAGAAAATAAAAGCTATCAAAAAGCAGCCTGTCAATCATCCTACAACCTGAAATGTCCACACAAACCTGATCACCTGATCATCTTTCCTCACTTGTCATTGCTTATTGCAAATAACGAAAATGTAAGAAATTACAAAATTACATAATGCAAGTAAATTTACGTTCTCTTTGAGTTTTGAGACCGTCTACCTTTTTGTGCTGAAAAAATTCTTTCCATGAAAGCAAGAGTGTATACAGTCCAACAATATTTTAAAAGTCAAATCGTGATAAAATATCCTCTATTCTTCTTACAAAAAGTTTTAAATCTACACTTCTCCATAAAGATTTTTCATTTGTTTCAGGAAGCTGTGCGAAATAATTAATATAATTCATTATTAATGGAAAAGCAAGTCGTGATATTGTTACTGCAATTAAGGCACTTTACAGTAAGACAAACGTGGTCAGGACATAATGTCATTTACATGCACGTTTGTCAAAATTAGAATGTATATACAGTTGGATTTGTTTTTGTGTTTGTGTTTGTGTGCCCATGTGTGTGTTTCACTAATTATGCCTAATCTACATGAACTCTAATGCACTCTGACAGCAGGAGAATGCAATATAAAGAGAAGCGGAAGTCTTTTGAGATAAAATAAAATAAAATATGCACTAAAGAAATTCATCTTTTATTTGAAAACCAATGAGTGCTATAAAACAATCGCAGATATGAAGGCTGGCTTCCATTAATTAATGAGGGAGGTACTGTTGGAGAAGAAAGTGTGTGTGTGTGTGTGTGTGTGTGTGTGTGTGTGTGTGTGTAGGCAGAGCTTTGACATGACAAAAGGACAATTTGCTTTATAAATGGCAGCCACATAAGCAGTTATAGAACTGTATAATGGTCCAAGGTTTCTGGCTCCACCTGACAATAACAATTTATCTGGTATTTTTCAACTGTACTGAACAAAAAAAAGTGACAAAGAGAGAGAGAGAGAGAGAGAGAGAGAGAGAGAGAAAGAGAAATGAGAAGAAAGAAAGACAGAAAAGTGAGAGGGAAACAGAAAAGAGAGAAAAGACAGACAGAAAGAGAGAGAGAATACAGAGAGAAAGAGAGAGAAGACAGAGAAAGAGAGAGAGAAGATAGAAAGAGAAAAGTGAATGGGTGAAAGAGAGATCAGAGAAATACAGAAAAGTGAGAGAGAGCCAGGAGTAAGAAGACAAACAGAAAAAAGAGGGGAGACAAAGAGAAAGAGAGAGAGAGGAGAGGAGAGGGAGAATGAGGGTAGAGGAAAAGAGAGAGAGAGGAGAGAGAGAGAGAGAGAGAGAGAGAGAGAGAAAGAGAGAGAGAAATGAGAAGAAAGAAAGACAGGAAAGTGAGAGAGAAGCAGAAAAGAGAAAAGACAGAGAGAAAGAGAGAGAAGACAGAGAGAAAGAGAGAGGATAGAAAGAGAAAAGCGAATGAGTGAAAGAGAGAGAAAGAGAGAGCAGAGAAACACAGAAAAGAGAGAGAGCCAGGAGTGAGAAGACAGACAGAAAAAAAGAGGGAAGACAAAGAGAAAGAGAGAGAGAGAGAGAGAGGAGAGAAGAGAGAGAACGAGGGTAGAGGAAAAGAGAGAGAGAAAGAGAGAGAGAGAGAGAGAGAGAGAGAGAGAGAGAGAGAGGAGAGAGAGATACTGCCATTTTCCTTTTAGATGGGTAGCTTTTTCATACCACATGCTGGTTCCTGTTTTTTTAGTTTTTGAAAACTCACATATATTCAATTGCACTGCAGTTAAAAACATGTCTGGAGAATAGTGTAAACATTTTGGTAATGCTTTATTTATGAACCTTCACGCTGCTGAGAGATCCCACCCATCTCACTGTAACCCTTAAAAGCCAAGAGTTTCATTGGTTTCTAATGTAAACAGGGCATTACATGTGACCTGCACTGTTTCATTAACAATCTTTTGATTACACTAATTTGTAAACATGCAACATGTGTGAGATCTGTATTTTTGTTTTTTTTCTCTTTTTGTGGATGTCAAAAATGTATTCTCAATCAAACCAAGGCCTCACATCATCAATAACTTATTATTATTTAAGGTTTAAACATTAAAATTGAATTAAATCCATTCCTTCGGTCCCTTAAATCCCTGAATGAAGACATATTATTACATTTTTACACCCCAAAGTTATGATTAATAATAACATTACATATTTTAAAAGTGTCGTTTTGCACCTTTATTTTGAACACGTAAATGTGTTTATATGTATTTAACTTGGTACTTTATATGCATTTAGCTTGGTACTTTCTGAAGAATGTGTTCTTTGGAGCAGTTCTATTACTTCAAGTACAATGAATAATAAATACTATTCAAGTACTATGAATAATTCAGTAACTATTATAAATCATTCAGTATTGACTGTTGTCAAAAAGCTGGCTAGCCCAGGTAGATAATGCACTCACAGGAGCTACTTGTGATACTTTATTTCAGGAGTTTTGATGGGAAATGCAAACAAACAAGACTCTTAGCACAGTGTAGCTTCTGATACTCAGCCAAACAGAAACAGATCCAGAATGAGGCACTGCTTCACATGCACAGTCAAGACAGAAACTGTTAGAGAAGCCATTTTGAAGTAGAGGAGGGCAGTGTCTTCAACGCTAGAGAGGGGCTGCCATGTGTATTTGTTCAAGGCTCAAGGTTACTTGATTGTCATCAGCAGCTGTGAACACAAATATATTGTGATGAGACGTTTCTCCATGGACCACAGAGAACATGCAGCAACAATAAATAGACACCACAACAATGTAACCGTAATGTATGGAACAGTATGGTGTAAACAGGATATAATCCTTCCAGAGGGACTAGTATTGCACTGTAAGTGTGATATTGCACAGGAGGCAGTTAGCTGCATTGAACAAAATACAAGGAGTGACAGTAGAGCCAGTAAAGTGTGAAACGTATGTAAACCTTCCAGAATTTATAATATTGCACCATACATATAATATTTCACAAAAGTCAGTTAGCAGCATAGAACCACATTGAGCAAGTATAAAATTATGGCTCATCAAGTCTATAAAGTTTAAAGTGTGGTAGTACCAAAATATCTGAGCCAGTAAATAAAGTATATAAATGAAATGTAATATATGGGGTATATAAAGGTACCTGTATAAGTGAGGTAGTACTGAAGTAAATGAGTCAGTATATAAAGTATATAAGTGAGGTGTAATATGAGGAGTATATAAAGCATAAGGTGAGGTGTAAAGTGAGATGTATATAAAGTTTAAGTATACTGTAAAGCTTCAATACTGTTTGCCTTATGGTAGAACAGAGAGCAGTGTGTATATTGGGTGTGAACGCTATTGTTTCTAAGTACTCTGTTATTCCTATGCTTGCCAGTAGGCATGATGGAGAATAGATGTTAGATTCCGTTAGTTCAGACTGTGTATTTCGAAAGAGAGAAACAGAGAAACAGAGAACAAGTGTTGAGCGTCAAGTGAGCTGAAGAAATCAAAACAATAGTGAAAACAGGGGGAGAGTAAAGTTCTATAGAATCAGCTTTACATATTCATTATCTACTATATATCATTCAGTAAATAAATCATTCAGTACATTTGCTTTCTGTATCTACTGTTCAATATCTACCGTGAATTATCCAGGAGTGTCTACTAAACATTGTTTAGTACCTGCTATAACTCATTAAGCATTTACTTTAAAGTATTCAGCATCTGCTATAAATGATGATTGAGTATCTACTTTAAAGTGTGTAGCATCTGCTATAAATTATTTAATATCTACTCTTATTAATTGTTCATGGTTTTGTGCAAGAACCCTTATTAGCACCTTTATTTGTTTTGAAGAGCGTGATGTGTATTTGATGTGTAGTAAGGTTTGTGGGAGGTGATGCCATAAAGGAACTACTTTTGGTTCTCTAAATACCATCTATTGAATAATTCTTAAAAAAAAGACATTAAAAAAATCCAATGTGTAGGTATGAAGAATCTCAAATGTCTGTTTAAACTAAATATGCTGGGGTTTTTTGGTTGTTTGTTTGTTTTTTCCCAAAAGGGTATATTGTGATGCTGTGAAGATTTTAAAGTATTACTTTTTCTTATTTTTGGAAGGTAAAAGGTCTATAAAAGACATAAATATTAAATTTTGGCCTCAGTATTAAAGAGTTCAGTCAGGCAGAGTTGTGGTCTTCATTATGACTCTCCTTCATCAGGCTCCTGCAGCTGCAGCTGGCAAAGCCCAGAATAACCCACGGCCGCTCTGTAAGCTGAAGGTGAACACGCAGAAAGCCGTGGAAAGGGAAGCGTATCGAGGACACTGGTGCTCCCCTGGGCAGCCAGAGGGGAGTGCTACATCTCCCAGTGCCGGGTGGGAGCCGTGCAGCAGCGGGCGCGTCCTTGCCGTGGTGCATCAGCAGATTCTTACTGTCATACACAAAAGTAAACTTCTAAAAATAATGGTTCTTAAAGGGTTCCTGGGTGGAATAATGTATAAAATCAAGTAACATGTAATATGGACCTGAACTTTATGTAGTTTCCTTTAAGCCTTTTTGTTTATTCTGTTTATTCTTAATTTTTTCCCATTTTAAGACATGTTATTTAAGAACAAACAAAGTCTTCAGAAGAAAAATAAATGTAATTTAATTAGAAAATGTTTATTTACAGCTACAGTAGGGACCTCGGTTATTCATTATAACCTATACATCATTCAATATCTGTTATGAATTACTCAGTATCTGCTTTGAATTACTCATTGCCTAGAATGAATCATTTCTACTATGAATTGTTCAGTAACTACTCTACATTATTCAGTACCTACTATGAATTATTCAGTAGATTCAGTAAGCACTATATATTATTCAGTGTCTTATGCATTATTCAGTATCTGTTGTGAATTATTCAGTAACTGCTATGAATTATTCAGTATGTACTATAAATTATTCTGTATCTACTAATACTTATTCAGTACCTTCTATAAATTATTCAGGGTTTCTTTTGAAATATTCAGTAAACATTCATTAAGTATATATGAATTAATAAGAACTACATATTGTTCAATAACCACTATACTTTATTCAGTATCATGAATCATATAGTAAATTATTTAATTACTTCTATGAATTACTCAGCACCTACTATGAAAGGTATGTATTTTGAGACTTGAAGAGCTGGGATTGAAGCTGAGGGATTTTAATGAAATAAAACTTAACTTGAACTTGTACTGATCCATTTCTATTGGTCAGTTTCTGTTTGCTCAAAGTAAAAGGCACAAGGCATTTTCAAATGTTATAAAAAAAAAACAAGCAGCGGTCTGAAATCGACATACTTCAAAATCACATGCACTGCGTTTGCAGTAAACAGTCACTGATATTCAAAAGAGCTGGTTCTAAACATCTAAGAGGACGAGTGAGTCGTACTTCTAGACAGGCGCTTATTTGTAATGGTAAGTACGAGTGAAGTAAAACATAAGGTCTTTGTGTTTGAACCAGCTCACAAACAAGCAGAAAAAAGATGTTTGTGAATATAAAAAAGCTTTTAGAACACCACTTTGAATAAAATGTCAGAAAAGGCCCTTTCCTCCATCTCATCTACATGGTGAGACTGTATTGTGGTACAGTATTCACACAGAGTGACGCTGGCCTTGGTGCTGAAACCTTTTTTCTACTCCCTTGAAGAATGCTGAGGCCCAAGTGTGTTTCAGTTATTTATGTTATCCAACATAAAGAAACAGCATTTCATTTTCAAAAGTGTTTTATTTTCTGGAGTAACAATTGATAATGTTGTATTCATTTTAACCCAAACAGGTCAGGCAGGAAGTTCTCTGTAGTATTGGAACACTAAGCCTGGGATCTCCAGCTCTGGTCCTGGAGGGTCGGCTTCCAGGGCTGGAGTTGGGGATCCCTGTTCTATGCCACTGTAATCATTATAACAACTGTTGATCTACAGTTATTTAATATTATTTACATTTTTGTTTAGATGTTGTGCTTACATTATTTTTTATTGTATTATTGTTCAATAATATCCATATCTTTTGAAATGTGTATTATGTAGTATGTTACACACACACA
>JBBPCX010068117.1:0-12536 GCA_037974365.1 Hydrocynus forskahlii | reverse complement strand
GCTGAAGCAGCTGTGTGTGTGTGTGTGTGGGGGGGGGGGGGTTTGAAATGTTAAATAAACAGTCATGTTTTGGGTCTAACAGATAGTAGTGTACATGTAAGAAGATATGTTGCTTTTGCCCCATTAGACTTTCGATGTAATGTGAGGGTTTTTTTGCTGTAAGAGTCCTGTTTATTTCCATGTGGTTTATGAGTCTCACGTGACTAGAGAAGACTTTCATTCAAGCCCAGGCCTGCATTGGGAAACTGATTCACACATGTGAAGGGGTGTGTGGGCCTCACTACAATCCAGAGACCATTAGTCCTTTCTCTTCACTTCCTGTCCCTTCTGCATGGAGAACATTGGTCATTGCTTGGCTTCTGCTGAAAATAATAATAATTATTTTGATTATTATTGATATTTCTTTATTACCTTTCATGGACCCAGCATTTACAGAATCAAGAATATCATAAAATACGAATGAGCATGCAAAAAGAGATGACATTAACAATAATAATATCAACAACAACTGTAGTGATAACTATTGTTATTGTAAATTTTCTGAAATTATATAGCGCCTTTCATAGGTCATTATACAAATAATATAAACAGAAATAAGAGTACACAAAAAGTGAATGATGATGATTTTTTTATTTTAAGAAGTGTAATATTATATACATTATGTATGTATATATTATCATAAGAGAAACAACAAGTATAAACAAACATAAAAATGCATGCCAAAAATTAATAACAGAAGAAGAGTATCAATGATTCTCCCCTAAACCTGTGGTTTTACCTGCATGCATGGGTGAGTCTGGTATGCACTGTGTTTGAGCAGGCAGCGCTCAGTAGAAGGGAACAGCTCCGAGATCAGTGTTCTGTGCACGTGCACCGGCCCCAAAGATTACTGCTGGATTACAACCACAAAGCACAGATCTTGCCTTCACTACGGCTACAAGGAGGGGTGAGGGGTAAAGAATTTATACAAAATCTTCTCAAGCGTCATATTTTTTTCTTGGCCGAGGTTGTTTTTACTCTGACAGCTTAATGAATCAGCCCATAAAACAAGCTCATGCAGTGCTGATATCTCTCACATATGACACAGGCTTGTACATTACAGCCGGACCAGCCACAGAGCCGAATCAAACCCTGTCCTGAGCAATGCCAGAGTGTCAGAACATTTTTGTGTTACCATACATTAGCAAAAAGGTTTCTGTGAGCTCTGGCATTAACTGCAAATGTTATCTACCCATCTCTGCTGAGGAGAAAGTGAGGCATGTGAACATGGCATGTATGTGTGCACTGAATGTTTGGTCTTTCTGCATTCCTGCCTGCTGGGCCACGGCTCCGCTCCACCCAGCGTCAGATGAAAGAGTGTCAGCGCTTGTGCACGTGCTGCTGCTCTGCACTACTGACCTGCTGTTCCTTTGTGCTGATCAGGTGCTGTTTGTAGATCACAGAAAGCCAGAGGGGCGAGAAGCACAGTGTGACTTTGCACTGGGTTTGGTTACACTGCAGATAGATGTGACTGTGTAAGACCTGAAAGGCCTACACCCCATTTAAGTGTATAGCGTCCAGTTGCCTAATATGAGTATGGGGAGATTTTGTATTTGTTTTTTGTTTTTTTGTCTTTTGGGTGCGCATGTGTAGTATACCAGAGTGGGAATTACCCCTCCATAATTGGGGGGTACTGTCTTCATAACACAGTTAAGAACCCCCCCAAACTGCTATTTCTTTCTTTTTTTGAAGGGGGGGGGATGGGGGGGCTTTGGGACTTGATCGGGAGTACAGTAACGCCACTACCCCCCATAATTCGAACTATGTAATATACGGGATATACAATACACAAACTTTTTCTCTTTATCCTCATTTCTTTCTGTTTTGCATCTACACCAGCAGCATAGCTAACATTCCACAGTATGAGGAAATGGATTGGTCAGAAGTAGACTACTATTTGGGTGGGGTTAGTTCTCTATGGGGAGGTGAGGTAATGTAATTTTACACACACACACGTGGGACATGACTGATTCATGCCGGATAAGAAATGTCAGTCAGTCTAAATCTCTCAATTTAGCCATTAGTTTTATTTACCTCAATCATTTGCCTTGCTGTTATTGCAGCGAGGGCAGTGCGCCATTAGCATTGTAAGTTGATTGTGAAAGCCAAAATTAACAGTCAACGTCACTGCAAAAATCTCGTTCGTCTACAAGTTTAAATGTGTTCACGAGTCCTAACCTTGAGGTTGGACGATACACATTAGCTTGATTTGAGCCACAGTGAATACAACATTGAGTGCCTCAATACTTAAGAAATTTATTTTTTCAGAATAGATAGCATACTAACCCACCCAAAAAGTAAACTACTTCTGACCAATCTATTTCCTCATACTGTGGAATGTTCACCATGGCCATGCGGGATTATTATTTCTGTGGTTTATAGTGCACTGCCCCATGTCCCCATGCAAAACTAGAGAACAAAGACTGTTTACACCTGACATTAACATGTTTCTTGTCTGGATTGTTTTGGGTATACTTTAGCATGGAGCCATTGACACTTTTCATTCAAATGCACCCTCTGTGTGACCAGATCAAATTTTTCTTGTCTGCGTTACCTCAATGCTCATAATTTCCATTTTACTTCCGCCCGCTTGCAAAAGGACATTTAGTTTA
This sequence comes from Hydrocynus forskahlii, assembly GCA_037974365.1. Taxonomy (NCBI): domain Eukaryota; kingdom Metazoa; phylum Chordata; class Actinopteri; order Characiformes; family Alestidae; genus Hydrocynus; species Hydrocynus forskahlii. The sequence continues at coordinate 9,885 of JBBPCX010068117.1, read as the reverse complement.
TTTTCTCACACTCACCTAACAGCCAGCACGAAGCAAACACATTTGTGTCAATGTACTTGTATTCACTTCAAAAAACACTTTGCATTTACACTTGTGCTGAATGTGTTTCTGTTGATGTACTAGTAGCATGGAGATCACGAATATGCATGTTGATGCACAATGTAAGAAGTCTTTTAGTTATGGATCAGGTTTAAATGTCAAAGAAAAAGTGCTGTATGCTGCACATTTCTACTTCAAGCTATGCAACATTAACACTGTGCCTAAGCTGCAAATGATACAATACCTTCACACGTTTCTGAGATAAAAGGTATATTTAATAAAATGGCAACATATTGATAGGTTTTGTGGCATCCTGGTGTATACTTTGGACCAGAGGTTTTTCATGTTTATTATAAAGGTTTATATTGGCAGCGTGGCATTATCCATTGTTTTCTGAGCTGTTTTCAAACACTATCACTTTTTAAATGTAGGTTGAATGACTACTTTCTTTTTTTAATTAAAAAATTGTGATTATACAGAGTCTAGAGAGTGTGCAGAGGCACCATAGCCATGATCTGTGCCACAGTGCTGTTGTTTACTGGCTGTTTATTTGACCAAGAGGTGCTGGTCATTAACCTCTAGGGAACAAGCTAAGCATTTGTGTGTGTCAGAGAGAGTGTGTGTGAGAGACAGGCAGGGACCTAGCAGAGAGCACTGTAAGGGTGAATAAGCCAGATCTGTTTATATGCAAAAAACACCAGTTATGCTTTCAGTCACCCCTAAGACCTTGCAGTTATTCTGAGGTTAACCACGCAGGCCCAGGCATATTACAGTGATTTTCTCTTTCTCTCTATGCTATGCACACATTCACAAATGCACACACGCTGTATTCTTGGCCTTTTTGACTCACATTGCCTAATTGGACCAGTGTTGCTAAATCCTGACCTCTATTGATCCCTAGGTCAAGTTATTAACGCTGTTTTGCTTTGTGTTTGAATTTAATTAGCACAATTACATGATTAAGTACAGACTTCCATTGTGTAAGAAATGACATTTAGATTCAGTTTGCATTCTCTGCTGCAGTAATTCTCAAACCAGTGCATAGGACCCCCCAGACGGCCTGCATTTTTGTTCCAGTCCAGCTCCCAACACACCTGAACCAAACCATTAAGGCCTTTCTGAGGCCTGTAGGATTTACTGCTTAAACAGCGTTCAATCTAATCTTGGATTTTCTGTCTGGTGGATTTCTTCTTACAGAGCTTCATCACTATGGCAACTTAGGAGGCACGCCTAACCTGCTCCTGTGCAGGTTAAATTCGGGATTAGGGATTGTGAACAGCTACTGGACCAGTCAGGGCCAACCCTCTAAGGAAGGCTGATCACAGTAGTTATTATTACTGTTACTGTTACTTATTATTACTGAGTTTTTTCTGTTCATTTGTTTGAGAGTAGACTAGGGCTGCACAATAGGGACAAAATATGGACCAAACACTGTCGTTCTTATGCATGTTGCAACCTTCTGCGTTATCACTAATGTGGAGATCAAAATCGGCATAACAATTAGACAATATGCAGCCCTAGAGTAGACATAAAATCAACCCAAAAAGATGGCATCAACCACATAGCTTCCATTTGTCTTGTTTGCATCAGTAGGTATATATTGTAAAAAATATTGCTTTTCAGCAAAGGAAGAAGAATCACACAACGTACGTATGAAGAATATAATGTGATCTGAGTTATTAGGTCAAAAAGCACTAATGCAATGGCAGCAGCAACAACATTTCTTATTGTCTTTGGAATTACTTCATTAATTTACATTTACATAATATGATGTCAGAATCTTTGAAATCTAAACCTGTCTTAACAGAGAAAGTGGATAATCATTCATAAAACTACTTACTTTACATGCTGAATGAGACAGGTCCCTGATTCACATGTGTTGAAGCTGGGCTATAGAGAATGTGTAAAACTTAGGAGGCCCTGAGGATAGGTATGAATAAGAAATTATTCATATAAAAACACGCCATGCTTTTGTTATTGCTGGCAGTGATGAAGACCTCTAAGAATTGAAGTAGTTTAACATGCTGTTGTATTCACCTGCACTACGGTACAGGGACAGCGCCGCCACCTTGCCAAAGTCCATCAACATTTGCTACATTGCAGGTTCCCTAACAAATAGGAACATCATCCCATGTCATGCATAATTTGTCTCTCCTTTGTTCCTAAATCAAGGCTGTACTGCAGGAGGGTGTGAAATGTCATCATCAGCATCTGAGATTGTACTCAGTTAAACACAGCCTTTATTTTCCCTCAAATGAGTGCTTTTAGTGTGATGTCATGCACCAATGAGTTGGAGAAGACTCAAGACTGGTGCTGGCTCTAATCATGGTGCTGTGTGTTGAGTTGAGAAGAGCTACGCACGACAGAGTTCTAAAAGCGGGACACGTTCTGCTGCATGTGTTTCCCAGACAGGAAGGGTGTGTGAGACAAAACTTCAGTGTGTTGCTACACGTAATTCCTGCTTGCGTGTGCCAGCGTTAGGATTGTGGAGCTGTGCCACTCATGCCTTTCCCTGCCTGCTCCTCTGCTGCCCTGAGAAGAATCCTGCAGCCCAACAACAACACACACATACACACACATATACAGACCGAGCACAATGTTCTGGGGGTCAGCAGAATTGATGCTGTTGCAGGGCTGTAGACTTTCTAACTTCAGAGCTTTTCCATCAAATTGTGATCTGATTCTTAACTAAATAAAGTAAAGTTGCCCCTTATAGTTACGCGTGAACACACCACAGTGTGAAACTCTTTCTCTGCATTTAACCCGTTCACCAAGAGAATCCGGGTGCTGCCACCGTCGAGGGGCGCAGTGTGTGGGGACGGCACCTTGTTTAAGGGTACCAGTGATGTCACTGGCAGTGCTGGGATTCAAACCCACAATCTTCTGATCACAGGGCAAACTCCGTAGCCACTAGGCCACCAGAATGATGTGAAACATCATTAAATCCTAAGTTTCAACAACTTTCATGATTCAGTTTTATTGTTTTGATGTGATAAAAAAAGACACTGAAAACAGTAACGTGACAGAAAGGACAATTTATTCACTAGTGAAATATAGACAATAAAAAAAGAGAAGCTTTTAGGAAGCATGTTATCTCCTACCCTCCCAGCTTGGTAGCACTGTGTGTTAGGAGGTGATGGGAAGCTGGAAAGTGGAATTGGCCATTACTGATTTGGAGAAATAATAAAATTTAAAAACAAAATAAAGATGCGTATTTGGTGCTTATGTGATTGAATGTTATAATCCATGCAGTTGTATCACCAGTTTACCACCTTAGTTCTGCAGTTTCATAAACATAATCTCGCTTTACCTCCCTCTGTTCTCCTGCTGTATTGTGGTGTCTGTTTGGAACGACTCGGAATCCTTAGGTGACATATTGCCCAGCTAGACGGGGCAGAGTGTGTTTCCATAGTGGACTCATTGAAACTGTGTATGGTTGTACTGTGAATAGATACACAGGTGTGAGACCACTGTGTGCGTCATAACCCTCATTTCCACTGATTGTGTATATGTGTGTGTGTGTCTGTGTGTGTCTGTGTGTATATGTGTGTGAGTGAGAGAGCGAGAGATACTCTTTCTCTGTCTCTCTCTCGTCCCCTCCCTCCCCCTCACTCACACACACATTCCTGCAGACAGGCTGAGAGGATTTCCACTAATTAGGAGAGAAGTCCAGAAGATTAGCTGCTCTATGGAGTTTCTTCCACATTCACTTCCTGCTCTCCTGCTGACCTGCCCAACCTCTATCCTGCTGCCTCACACTTCACTGTTCTCTTCCCTTTACTTCTCTTCCATAGCTGTATCCTGCCACTCAACTGTGTCCTATTCGTATTCTAATATATACCATACTGTTTGTTTATTGCCACTCTACTGCACTCAATTACCATTCTGATTTACCAAACTGTCTGTTTACAGCCACTGCACTGCTCCCTGTTCACATTCTAATATACCATACTGTCTGTCTGCTGCACCCTACTCACATTCTAAAACACCATACTGTCTCTACTGCCTCTCTACTGCACTCAGTTCACATTCTGATATATCATACTGTCTGCTGCCACACTGCATTTTATTTACATCTTATTACCCCTTTCTTTCTCCTTTTGGCTGTCTTTCTCTTTCAGCTCTCTCTCCCCTCCCTCATTCTGTCCTTTTCTTTCTCTTTCTGACCTTCTCCTTCTGTCTGCATTTTTTCCCTCTCTTGCTGTCTTTCACTTTTTGTCTGTCTTTCTAATGCTCCACTTCTTTCTCTGTCTGTCTGTCCATTTCTTTCTTTTTCTGTCTGTCTCACTTTTTGCCCTCTTTCTTTATCTTTCTGTCTTTATCTCACTCTCTTGCCTCTATATGTTTAGATCTGTTTCTCTCTCTCTACCTCATTTTCACTCTCTCGCTCTCTCTCTCTCTCTCACACACACATACACACAGTTGAAGGTTACTGTACATCTGTCATTAATGTGTAAAGGAAGTGTGTAAATCTGTCATCTAATCTACATAACAGGTGAAAATAGCTATTGAAAGTGGAGCCGCTGGAGTGAAAATGGAACAGTCTGCTCTATTTTTCTAACCCTGATCTAAACATGGTTTTATCTTCTGTAGTTCCATGTGGCTCCTGTTTACACTTGATATGAAGTTGAGTGTTATTACTGTTAACAGCTTTCATGAGCTTTCATCGTTTTTCCAGAATAAACGCTATATAACATGAAAACAATGGCAAGATAAATACAGTAAAGTGTAAGGTTTTTGTTATCAGTGAAAGAACATAAGTGGACAGCGGCATGTACGCAGTTAGCTGAAGCAAGTACTGGCCGGCACTGGACATCCTCAAGGAAAACACACACATGTAATGCCATATTTTTTATTTTGTTTAAAAAACAGCTGGTCAGATAAATATCCTGCAGGCTTACTTGCTTCAGCTGAAAATGAGATAATGTTTTGGTGAGGCAGGCAGGCCGAGTGTGTATTTAATACTGTAGTATGGGGTGTGTCCTCCAGGTGGCAGTAGTGGCATTGCTTGGAGACGTTGAATAGTGATGCTGGAATGATGTGAGGAAACTAAGATCATGCTGTGTCCAACACTGCCCTCAGGACAAAGTGCTTTCAACTTAACTGGAGGAAAAAAAATCAGTGATTCATCTTTCACCTTTACCTTTTACTTATTAGATAGAATGAGAGAGAGGCAAATGAGCAGGGCAGGTTAAAAATGACAAGACAAAAAGGTAGGGTCTCAGCAGAGTGTGTGTGTGTGTGTGTGTGTGTGTGTGTTTGTGTGTGTGTGTGTGCGTGTGTTTGTTTCTAAGTTTATGTTGCCCAGGGGAGGAGGTAGAAAGGCTCTACTTCCTCTGCTTTGTAGTTGTGCCACCAAGGAGCAGCAGAAATAACCAGAATTCAAAACAAATGTCCGCACTTACACACACACACGCGCGCGCACACACACAAACTCATGTCTCTCATGAGATAAATAAACTTGCCCAGACTATTCAGCCACAGGAAGAGGATGCGGCCCGTTTTAGCTGTGTTCTGAACCCGCTTAACCTTAATGTCAGCCAGCCTTCAGAGGTGATGCGTGTATGTATCTCTCCAAATATGTGTGAAAGTCAGGAAAAATGACTTGTCTTCACCAAAGTACACAGTTCCAGCCTTTCTCTCTCTCTTACATGCCTTCCATTTGGTAGATGTAGTGTCAGGAGTCTTGCCCAAGGTGTGCCGTGTGGAGACCAGCTCTGTTCTGTCCTGTTTTTGTTCTTACCTTTCACTCATCTGGGCAGGAACATGTGGTTGAAGGGGTGCTGTGCTGATGTGTGTTAGGGGAAACTAGGCACTAAGACACGCATCTTTGTTGTGCTTCAGTTCCCATAAGCAGCCGCTTCTCTCTCTCTGTCTCTCTCTCTCTCGCTCTCTTACAGGAAAAGTGGTGTGCTTGGGTCATTTCCTTTCCTTCGGTTCTTTTTGACACCAAACACTCAGAATGTCATGACCTCAACCCCCTTAGTTCCTTTGATTAGACAAACACACACACGCATATGTTTTTGTCTTCCTATCATCATGGTGCCAAACTCAAACCTTCCCTTTCTCGTACTTGTTTTCATGCTGTTTTTCTCAGTGCATGCACACTGCCCTATTTCAAAAGACAAATCTGAATGTTTTTTAGTCAGTTTGTAATAACAAAAAATAATCCAATATTTTACTAAATAGCTGTTGTTTATGTTAAATAAAGTATTTACATTTCATGTTATGTAGGTTTCAATTAGAACATTTAATAGGGAGTGCAGATTCACTAAATTCAGATGTGGTGTCTGTATTCTGTACTTTATTCTGTATAGCTAAAATAAGGAGTAGCTGAAAATAAGGAATGGCCTTTACTATGTTAACATCTCCTTTTTCAGCGTATTAGAGCATTGACCCTCATAAAAGTAGAATATCTGAACCAAATGCTGGTTTTTATAGTGTTGCATTCTAATGCTCCAGCCACAATCTGATATGTTAGCCCTAAGCAGTCATTCATCCTTAGGTGTACTGTACGGTTGCGCAGGATGATGCAGTTTACAGGATACATGCCCCCCATTTACCCCACCCCCCACTCACTTACACACTCATATATTGCCCACTACAGTGATTGAGCAGTGCCTGGAATATTTATGTATCTCTATATCTCTCATTCATGCTCTCACATGCCTCCACAACAACAAATTCCCTTACTCCTCAATACCCAGCTTATGCTTTTTGTCTGTGTGTGTGTGTGTGTGTGTGTGCACGTCACAGCGCAGTGGGAGAGAGCAGTGATATAGGTACACAGTCACACTGGAGGCCACTAGGATATTGCTGGTCCTCAGAGAAAGACGGTGTTGAATTATTTATCAACAGAGGTCAAAAATACAGCCGGATGTCATTCAGTTTTGCTGCCCAGATCTTTCAAAGAACTTCTCCTAAAACAGTACTCAGAATACATGTATCCATGTTGGGGAAACACATATTATCACAATAATTTTTCACAAAATGCCTCCATTTTTGGAATGGACAAAAGTTAGTAGTTATTAACATTGCACTGCATTAAATGCAGTTAAACATGACTAATTATTCTCTCTCTTAATAAAACATGAACATGGTCAAAGCACTGCCAGTATCTTCCGTGTTCTAGGAAAAGCAGAAACCATAAGCATGTTTGAGTTTGTGTTTCTGTGTTTGTGTGTAGCTGTTACTAAAGGGAGTAACACAGTAGCCAGTACAAGGTCACCGATGGTACATAAGCAGGCTCTTATTGCAGTTTGAAGACTGTGATTGGCTGACGACAGTTGAGGGTGAGGTACATGCTCTGAAGACACCCTGTGAATTTGATAGAGAATTTTTATAGCTTAGACTGGATTGACTGATAACAAACTCATTAAGTGAGTCCCATATCGACAAGACTGATTTGACCACAGACTCTGTAAAATTGTAACATTGTGTTGTCCTATAGCATGGGGGATATAATCATAATAAAGGCTTTGATAAAATAATTTTAGATGATTTGCATTTTAATTTTATTACACACAAAATGTTTATGTATTTATTTATTTTTGATCAGAATCAGGATTTAAAAAAATCAATTTAAGCCTTACATTATACCCTAAATTTGTTTAAAATCATGTGTATTCATTTGTTTATTTTTCTTTTGTTGCTAAAAAGATTTTGTAGTTGTAGCATTATGAGCTAATACCTTGAGTTCAGGTATCGTAATCAGAGTTAGGAGAGAAAAAGACTAGTGCTTCCCTTCTGTTCACTGTTCTCTGGGATGAACAAAAGTATAGAATACCATAGAACTCTACAAAAGCAACCAGAATTTTCAATTTAACAATTATCACTGAAAACACTGAAAACATACACTGGCACTACAATAAACCACAACCGGCACTTGAGGGGTTATTTAAATCACAGATTATTTTCACTGTTCTGGGGTTCTGTATACTGCTGGATCAAAACCTTATATTTGCTTTTTGTCACTGATATTTATTTCCCATGATTGGAAAATTTTACCTTGCGTGAAAATATTGTGTTAAATTGATGAAAAGAAATGGTGGAATAAAATACTCGTAATAAAATATTGTAAAATATTAGAAATAAAAGTAAATTCCAAGTAAATAAAATATTTACTTGGAATAAAATATTCTTACATTAACTTTACATTAAATGTTCAGAGCATTTTTCCTTCTCTTGTCATGTTAACAGAGGTTTACAGAGGTCTAAGGTTTTGTTCCAACAGCGATGACGTAGATCTGATTATTCTGTTTTCCATTAGAGCAGATGTTACCCATTGCCAACTCTGCAGTGAAGAGAGAGAATAGGTGATGTCAGGACAGAGATCTTATGCACATCAGTAAATGGAACATATAGAAAAGCTCTCTGTGATTGTGTACCTGTGAGTGTAGTATTAGGTCACTTCTAAACATCTGTGAGTGAAGGAATTTGTGGATGCCTGGCTACAGTGCATGGTTTAGAGAGCAAAGATTTGGATGTAATGTGTGTAATGGCCTACCTGAAGCTGTTTGGGCTTTCTTTCCTTAAGTAATTTTAAGATGTGAGCATTTGAAGTACACAACAGAACATCTGGCAGCTAAAGGGCACAAGAAATCAGCTTTTTTTAAACAGATGTGGCCCTTGTTTTAAATAAAATAAATGAATGTAGCATATAAAAAATGTAGAAAATGCTGTTAGTGTCTACATTTACTGTTGGCTGTTTAAGACCATTTAAACATGCTACAAAGACAGTCTGCTTTTAATGAAATGTTTTTGTTACGTCTCGAAAACCAACACATTTAGATACATCCACCTGTTCGGCCTACTATAATTTAACATAATGTATTTTTCATTCTCCTGTTATCTTCTATTTTTGCATGCTTGTCACACTTGTTTCAGATCATTTTATATAATACAAAGGCAACCCTTGTTAACGTAATACTGTTTCTAAATGATCATCTCACTTATTGAAGCAACAACAGCAAATGACTGTGCAAAAATGTTATTTTTTTCAACCTTATTTCAACCAGTTCAAATTTAGTTGATCATTGGAGCCAGTTAGACTAGAAATTATTACATTCAGGCCGTTTAAATCTCAAAATCACTTAAATACAGCCTCTCCATTCATGTGAAGTAAGCTAATACATCTCAGCAAGCAGCACGCATTGATCAAAAGAAAGGGTTACAAAAAAATTTCTCAGGCTCTGACCCCATTACAACTGGCTTAAAGCAAACATGGTGGTGGCAGTGTGGTGGTTTGGTGATGCTGTGCTGCTTCATGTATTCTACTCTCTCTCTGAAGGTCAGTATGCAGTCGTCAGTCTGTCATTTGAAGCTCATATGCAGGGCTATGCAGCAAGACAATAAGTCCCAATCTAAATATCTGAAAAGAAATAAAAATTAGGTTCTGGAATCGCCAACTCTGTAAAGAATATTCACAGGCTGTTTAATTCTAAGGGACTGTTTTTAGTACTTAAACATTATCAGTGAACTACAGAGAGAAATGTAAGACCACTTTAGGGAGTGTCTTCATCGCATAGTAATGTCATGAAATCAATTTGTGGGGGGGCTGAATTTAGTGAGCTTCAGGATATGCTCTTCCCTCACTTGTATTTCTCTTTCCCTGTTTCACTAGGCACAGCTGTGTTGGTGATCATCTATATGAGAGAGAGAGAGAGAGAGAGAGAGAGAGAGACACACACACAGACACAGAGAGAGAGAGAGAGAGAGACACACACACAGACACAGAGAGAGAGAGAGAGAGAGAGACACACAGACACAGAGAGAGAGAGAGAGAGAGAGACAGACACACAGAGAGAGAGAGAGACACACACACAGACACACACACAGAGAGAGAGA
>JBBPCX010068116.1:0-12536 GCA_037974365.1 Hydrocynus forskahlii | reverse complement strand
AACTGCATTTCGTTGCCTTGTACTTGTACATGTGTAATGACAATAAAGTTGAATCTAATCTAATCTAATCTAATCTATTGATACCCCCCTTCTATTCCTTTCACCTGAGGCTGCCCTTTTACACTATAAAGCAAAACAAACATATGAAGCCAATAGAGAGAAGGGCCTGATGGCAGGGAGGTTCAAACGGTGAACCTTTATGCAACAAGGTGACAGTTAATCACTGTACCACAAAATCACGATATTCACAAATACATGACTTACGCATTTAGCCTCTCTGCTATATTCTGCCAAGCCACCACTCTGGCTTTATTTATGGCTACATGATTGCCTTTTTGATATAATATTTTTGTATTCTTCTGCTGAAAAAGAAAGGTAAAAAAGGAGGCTGCTCTCGTTTTGCTCTGGTTCCGCGTCATTTCATTTCATCTACGTCTCGGCCATCGATTCATTTGGGCTTCTTAAATATCTCAGGTGCATGCGCTAAGCCAGACTATGCCGGTCTGCCTTGAATTAGCCTTGATTGGGAAAACCCGGAACGCATTAGTGGAACGAATTGAGGCTTACTTTGGAGATGGCACTAGTTCAAGTCTCACTTTTTCAGGTAAGCCTGGCTTTCTTTAACTACTTTCATGGAATATTCCCCCTGTCTGCCTTTGTTTATGTTCAGGCCCTCGTGCCAGTTTATGTTCTAGCCGTGAATACAGTATTTTTATGATGGAAATCTACACATGCGCCACCCTTCATTGTCTGGAGACAGGCTGTGTCATCACAGTTTGCATCCCTGCTTTGAAAGTTTATTAATATTTTTATTAGGTTTTTAGTTTTTATATTGAGAAATGAGACTTAAAGGGACCATATCTTATTTATGTCTTGTGTCTGATAGTATTTACACTGATTTAAATTATAATGGGCTTTTATTTTATATGTTGTGTTTCAATCTTTCTATATTTTTCTATACAGAGACTAAAGCACTCATTATTTCAGTATGAATGAGTCAGACTAAACTTGAATTTAATAAATATATGTAAATGTGCTGATTTGGTGATATTGCAAAAACTGTAAATTCAAAACAGTCTGTTGGTGCTTTTTTCCACTATATGTGGGCCGTGTGGGCTGGGGATTGAACAGTATATCAAGTCAAGTTAAATCAGATTTTAAAAACATTTGGTATTCTCATAAAATGTAAAAAGTAACTGTATTCTGACTATGAACATTTCATGATGTAACTTTGACTGAATACAGGTACTTAATTTTTGTATTCTGAATATGTATTCTAAATATTTGCATTCCCAAGATGTTAAAAACATAAGGACTATTCAACTTGACTCTTCAAGCTCTGCTACCTATAGTAGATCTCCATCACCGTAGGTTTTCCTGACAGTAAAATGTGACCTATACTTTAACTCTAAAGTAGAAATTAGATATCTAGAGCAGACCAGAGTACAATAACAACACTAAAGAGCAGCAATATTAAAGCCTGCTGGCTTCCAACATTTAATCCATTAGTTCTCACTTTCTGATTTTTCTCTGATCTACCACACCTTTTCACTCAAAGCATACCATAAATAGTGACAATCTGGAACTTTCTGAACAAAAATATCAAAACATGGCCAAACATGGTGGAAAAATACATTTGTGACATCTGAGGCACTGAGGTTCCCACTTGCAGCCACCAGAGGGCGACACAGCACGAATTTACCTGTCTGTAATCACAGGTGATTACTTTGGTTATTTAAGCCCTCTTCTAGTGGTTCTCTGTTCTCCTGTGAAAGGGATACCCTTCTGCTCTTGCCTTTTCCAGTCTTTTTTTTTTACCAGTTTGCTATTTTACTAGTTTATTTTTTACAAGCTCTTTTCCTTGATCTTTTGACCGGTTGTGCTTTCTTTTTTTAATCTCTTGATAGCATGCTCATCTTTCTCATCAGCAGCCAGGGTTCAAATCCCAGCTTGACTAGCATGCCGGGTGACTTGTCAGACAGAGCCTAAATGGATCCAGAGGATTTGAGCTCAGTCAGGGACACCCTCGCCACCCTGGAGTCACGCATAGGATGGCATGAAGATGCATTGGCACAGATCATGGAGAATCTTCAAGAACTTTGAGAATTGTCGATCTGTGCGGGATCTCCAGCGACCACCAAACTCCTGGCCCCAGGAGTTCCCTCACCGCCTGTGGCCCACCCCCAGAGAAGTATGGTTAGCGAGGGTTCCTTAACCTCAAATGTGAATGCTCCCTCACCATAGATACTGATCGATTGAAGGTGGACTACATACTCTTCTCTCTGGGATTCTGTCTGGCCCACTGGCTTGGGCTACCTCAGTGTGGGAGCCATGTTCACGACGGAGCAGACAAGATTGCCGTTTGAGTTACTCCCCAGCTTGTTGTTGCCCATGCAGCTTGGGAGAACTCGGCTGAGACCAGCGAATGTGGGGAAGACTCTGTGTTGCGGACAAGCTGGACATTTCCTTTCCACCTACCCTCAGCGTCCAGGAAACTCCTCAGCCTGTCTTTGAAGGGGAGTAACGTGATGGGCCAAGTTTCTACTCCTGGTGCTATATCACTTCAACCGTGCTGGAAGGCTGTAATTTCAGAAGGGGGGTCGCCATTTCATAAAACCCAGGCCCCCTGCCCCATGGAAGGTCCCAAGACTCACGCCTCTCTCAGTTCTACCTTATCAGGACTCGTCCCCAAGTTTTCTTCTCCCACCACATCACCCATACGATTGCACCACTGACCTCCTCCCTGGTGTGATTCCACCAAGGGGGCTCACTAAGATAACTGTGAAGAACCGGTACCCACTGCCACTGATGGACACTGCATTCGATGGGTCCAGTAGGCAGCTGTGTTCACCAAGTTGGATCTCCATAGTGCATACAAATTTGGTGCAAATACGGAAGGGAGATGAGTGGAAGACCACATTCATTACCCGAACTGGGCACTATGAGTACTGCGTTATGCCATTTGAAATTGCTAATGGTCCCTCCATATTCCAAGCATTTATTAAATGATGTGCAGCGGGAAGCCTTGGACCATTTTGCCTTTGTCTACCTGGACGACATCCTGGTGTTCTCTAGGGACCTCAAGGAACATGTTGAACATGTAGGCACAGTCCTACAACTCCTGCTCCCGAATCATCTGTGTGTCAAGCTGGAGAAAAGTGTGTTTCATGTACCCAAAGTTGCATTCCTGGGGTTCATCGTCTCAAGGGGGTCTCTACAAATGGCTCCAAAAAGATAAGAGCAGTGAATACTTGGCCAGGCCCTAACACCGTCAAAGAGGTTCAGAGGTTTATTGGCTTTGCTAACTTTTATCGATGATTCATTCATGGATTCAACACAAATGCCGCACCTCTCACAGCTCTCACGTGGGGCTCTCTGTGTCGACTGATCTGGACAGCTGAGGTGGATTTGAGAACTGAAGAGATGGTTTGTAACAGCCCCATCAGGCATGCTGGGTTCTTTTCTTTGAGACGTTTGATTTCATGTTGTCATATTGTCAAGGTCCAAAAAACACCAAATCAGATGCCCTTTCATGCCTGTATGAGCCACCCAAAGCCTCCAAAACCCCAGAAAACTGCCAGTTTGCTCATTTTATTTTTACTAGCCTTTTTTCCTCGACCTTTTGACTGATTTTGCTTACTCTGCTTTTGCCAAATTCTACTGTTTCTTTTTCTCCTTTTCCCTCTCCCTGTCTTTGTTTTTATGTTATTTTTTTTTTTTTTAATCATTTTTTTATTGAGTGTCAAATACAATGCCTTGAACCTACTCCCTTGGTTGCTTCCTTGGTGGCTCTTTGACAGAGTGTTCATCTTTCCCAGTGGCATTCGAATCCTGGCTCAACTGGCATCCAGGTGACTAGGCAACAATATCTTTACATCTCTATGATAATACTATTTTACCATTTTAAATGATACCATGTTAAAATGATCAAATGTGCAATGCATGGGCCTCCAGGCCTGGTACTAAGAACTACTCATTGAATCCCATTTCTTTTGTCTACCGTGATGGGAAGATTATGATGCAAATAAAGTTGCCACATTTACACTTTTACACTTATTACACTTTTTTTCAAAAACTATGCTTGCTAGGTACTATATACTTGAGTTCCTAAATGTTTGATTCATTGTTTTCTGTACATTCACATTCATTGCTATGTCATTGCTTTTCTAGATGTCTTAGATTGTTTTAGAATCCAGCTGCAGAAACTAAAGAAAGATGTATCTGGACCATAAAACTCTGGCCAGCGATATGCATGTACCAATAGTGCAAACTAGGACAACTGATGTCTGAAACAATCACTACACAAGAATAAACCAAAATCATTTCTTACAGTGTCAAATGCAAACATTCGTTCTGCAACCTAATGTATCAACATCAAGAAAATAGAAGTGAAGAACTTTTTACAGAACACTAGATATTATTTAAGCTATTGTTCCATGTGGCAGGCTTTTAGCTTACATGCTTTATGCTTGATAGGCAAGTACACTAGCTAGGCATACTTGCTTGATAAAAACTAGCATGATAAAAAGATAAGTTCCAACAATCTTCAGAAACACTTGAGTAATGTTCTGTTTACATGTCAATATTAAAAAACCATGGGCCATACTGAAGAACTGGTAAAAAAAAAAAAAAAACTGCTGCCATGGGCCTACCATAGTGACAACAGCTGGAAAAAACAGGTAATTTTCAAAGCAAAACTTTTGTTTTTATAAGCTGAAAAAAGGCACAACATTTAAAAAACATTGCACATCTATGGCTTTATCTTGTACTATAACTGTGCAACACATTTTGTAACATTTCACTGGCATCAGATGACTTTTTTTCCCCTGAGCAAAATCTCATAAGACATTTAAAACCTGACTGAGTAACATGAATACAAAGACTGAAATTACAGCTCAGAAGAAATAATTCCCATTGCTGATTGCTTGTGTTAGGTATGAATGGGTTTAACAGAGTATATCTGAAACTTGACAGACCAAGCTTAATTTATTATGATGAGAAGCAATATTTTCTGCAAACATCCAGATAACCAAGGATTCACAAACTGTTTCCTCACAACTTAAAACTTTATTGTAACTGCTTTTTATGGTCTTTCTAAATGCTACAACTATTATCTTCTTTTTTCCATAATGACTTGGATAAAGTTCCTGGAACAATTTGAAAGGCACTTTAAAGAAAATTATTTTAAATGAAAGTTAACATTTCATACTATTTTATGTTAGTTAGACATGATTCTAATTTAATTTTATAGCAGTTACCAAAAAGTTGGCCAAACTTGGGCACAGTTTAACCACTGTGTTGTAACTGTATCTGGTTGGTTCAGGATTTATGAACGTGTGTGCAAATCAACATGCTTGACCAATCTGACATATGGAAACCAACTTGAAAGCACAAAGTTATTTCTGACAATTATGACATTGTCGACTGATCAGCTTTGCAATTCCCTCACCAGCTGGACAGGACTTCCAGTCCTGTGCTCCATTTTACAGACACAGCACTTGGCATGTAAAAATGCAAAAAATGCACAATGTCATCCCACTGTGCCTAAACAGAACAAATTGATTTCTCATCAGTGCCATCAAACCCTTCCAAGTCCAGACCTGTGTCAACACCTAATCATGAGGGGGCAAGTAATGAAATTTGGAAAAGCTGTTTATGGCTTACAGAAGAGCTTATCCCTTATTGCAGCGTCCACATGAAAAGTGATGATTAGATTTAGGCTCTGATTCACCACCTTGAATTCACTTCATGTTTTTATGTTTTTATGTTGCTGTGAGTTTTGTTTGTGTTGGAAGTGGAATCAGATTAATTGTGGGTTTACTATTATTATGCACCATAATCAAAAGGAATGCTCTTCAATCAACAATAAATAAAAAAAAACATATATGAATATGAATAAACTCTGCAGCAATAGATAAGTGAATACAGTGTCACCCAAAACTCTTACATACATATTGCCTACCAAGTATTTTTTTACGTAATAAAAAACATTTGACTGAGTTCAAGAGGACGAGTCAGAGACATGAAATAAAATGACTGATAATAATCACTGCCTAGTAATTTTCAGACTTAGACGAGGGCACCTTAAAGGTCTTCCAAAACACTAAAAGACTTTTCTCAACATAAGGAATTGTTATGATATAGTTATGAGAGACAGCTTTGCCCTTGATAGTTCATCTTATTGTGCTTAGCCTGATATCAATCCAATCAATCCAGTGTGAGCACAAATCAACAGGGGATTATCAAATAGATATCTATTCACTGTAGTAGCAATGATAATATTTAGTGGTAGTCATATTTACTAATAATTTTTTCACACTACTGCAATACTACTACATATGAAATTTTTTTAATTTAACAAATATCAGCATTATGTCTGGCAAAGATGTTCCTATATACAGTTTTTTTGTACAGTTTCTGTGTGGCAATCATTTTTCTCATTTTTTCCCAATAGAACTGCATGCAGGCAAAAGTGCTTGTGCCAAACTTAACAGCATGAAGCAAACACACTACAAACACCCGATCTAAAACCATCAGTGATATCATAGCAACCACCTACCAACATCCTAGCAACTACCAGAGATACCATAGCAACCAGCTAACAACACTCTAGCAAGCCCAAGAGATATCGTAATAAAGTGGAATCAGATTTAAAGTTAGGAACACTCTAGCAATCATTTTGGATACCATAGCAACCACCTAGAAACTTCCCAGGAACCACCTAGGATATTATACCAACACTCCACCATCACCAGATAGCAAGACAACATAGATTAACGTAACACAGATAACATAAGACAACATAGCAAGATTTTAACTACTACTTACTAGGTTGTTGCTATGTGGCTACTATAGAAACCACACAGCAACAACCTAGCAAAGCTGTAGAATCCACATAAAGTGCCACAGCAACCACTGGCAACACCCTAGCTGTCACTTTAAAGTCTTAGACTTTCGGCCCAATACACACAAGCTTCCTGTAGATCAATTTCACCATTTAGAAGCAACCAAAATCATTGTGTGCTTGTACCAACACAACCACAACTAAACATTTAACAATCAAGCTAGACAAATCAATACACTGGTCTTTCTGTAAAAATTCTTACAAACAGACCTGACCTAGAGCTCTGTTTTGTACTGACCAGCCATGCATGGACTAATTTAATTTAGATGAGTGAATGCAATTGGACAGTATTAACATACTGTTATGGCACAGCAAGCATTACTGGTAATGTGCACTAATGTTAGCTTCTAGCTTTAACACAAATGTGTAAATTCTGTTACAGATGTACTCTTTTTTTTTTTTAACCATTTCAGTTCAAAGTCTTTTTCTATACACCTGTCACAAGCTCTATGGCTGTCTCAAGTTCTGCAAACAAATACACTATTGACAAACATTAAGAAAATGTAAACTCAGGGCATGAAGATGATGGGGCACAGGGAAACTACGCACGTGTGCATGGACACAAACAGCTTAGAGAAGCAGAGAAAAATCTCAGTTCAACAAAAAACTTTGTCTTAGAGCGATTGCTGATCAAACATTTTTATAGCAAAATTGTCAGCAAAACAGAACATTGTCATAGAAGGGAATTCCACCAATTCTTTAAAAATTCAGCACAATTTAATGATTGAGGTGTACAAAAAAGGACTTTGAACTGAAATGGTTCGTTGTAGAGAAACTTGCTCAGACTCCTTTACATTCACAGTGACAGGAACCAGGGCTTACGATGTTGACAACAAAAATATATTTACTTTACTATTCAAAACAACCAGTAATACTTTGTATATAATTATATAATGGCAAAATTATGGTAAATCATGCCACAGCTATTCTTTACCAAGAATCAAAGAGAGCACAGCTGGTTTTGCTTTCTCTGAGTGGGCAAGATACCCCCTGCTCCAGGGGGGGCTCAGATTGCTAGAGATGTCTCTTAGCTGGCTTGGTTCTCCTCAAAGTGTGCTAAGCTGTCTAATCACACTGTGTTAGGGGCAGTCAGTGCCAACTATTTTCTGTGGATGGTAGCTAAATTCCCCTCAAAAACTCGCTAAATGACTCTAAATACATCTGCTCAGGGTGAAGGGAGGAGTTTCCTTTTGTCAGTGTGTGTGCTGCTAAAAGGCTCGTCCACCTCTCATCTCAGCAGAGTACATACAGCGCTCACTGAGCAGTATTGGCAACTGTCTCCACAAATGTCAAAAAGTCACTCCTCAAATGTCTGGACAAAGTCATTAAGTTGGTGACAGAGTCAATAAGTTTGTAACAGTGGCAAAGCTCAAAAAGATCTGTTGGAAGGCTTCCAGGAGCATGGATGGATGGATAAAGGTAAATCTCTACTAATACATCCATTCTATTTTTTCACCACAAAGAGAGTCTTTGTTGGCTTGCGTGCCTGAAATGTAATTCATAATTCATTCTTTCCTAACCAGTTTCTAACCTTTTTAGTATATTAGAACTAAACAATTTGGTTTTGTTACTGTGCCTTCAAGACTGAAATATGGAATCTTTTTAAAAGCAGTATGGGGTTGAAATACTCATCAGAACTTTAGCATGTATTGGTGGGCGGAATAAGGAAATATGTAAATGGGCTGGTTTGTGACTTCACAAAAACAGCCTGTTTTTTTTAGTTTCCTTAGATGGACTGAGAGGATGGGGAATTAATGTACATTTTTAAATGCTAATAATATGTACTGTGACAGCGAGCTCCCGATCCCACTCAATCGGGATCTGACAGCAACCTTCTACCTACTCACATCCAGTGGGGCACCTCAGCACCTTGGACAGCAACAGTGCAACTTATTGAGGCACCTCAGGATGAGTTGCACCTGGCAGCGATTACCAGATCACCATCAACGAGGAGACACCAGTGTAACTCATTGGCTCCCTAAGGTGTACTGTCTAAGCATTTGCCCTGTTTTCAGGACAGAGTTCGATCCCTAGTGGTGCTGCAGTCATCTGTGCCTAGGACTGGTATTTTTGCGTGTCTTTTAGCTGACATAACAGAAATGGCAGTCGGTGTTCTCCTCCAAGTGTGTTTTGCTCTCCAATGACATTGTGTTAGCTGGAGTTTGAAAAGATGATGTGTCTTGGAGGAAGCAGACGCTGGAGGTGGTGGTACCATGTGATTTGGGGAGTACCAGTAAATTGAGCAGAAAAGGGAAAAAATATTGGCATCCCTTCATTTAATAAATTAAAGTAAAGTGGCCCTTATAGTAATATATGAACACACCACAGCACGGCACACAGTGTAAACAAATTGTAATATATTATGTATCACAAAAAATGTGTAAAGAGTTCTGAATCCTTTATTGGATTTACTTAATTATGCTAATTTGTATCTGAGAAGAAGCATTGTGATTTTTGCTGCTATTGCATGAAGAACTGAAGTGGAAAAGTCAAGGGAAAGTGCTGTCTGAAAAGGGGACTGAGTTTCTGTAAAATATATTATTTGAGAAAAGCAGACTCTATTTATATCAGCACAATCATCTTTAAAGCATTACCACCTAGAAATAAGTATGAGCATACAATGTGCAGATTGCAAGAGCTCTAGTTTATCATTAAAAAAATCTTAGTCAAGTTATTTTTTACCTTTTTGTTCTTAATAATAATTACACCAATCCCTGCACTAAATGAAGGAGCCAACTCAGAATCTGGAAAACAAGTAAACTGAAAGCAACGCTGGAAAAAAACATCATGAAAGGTAATCATTTTCAGAGCTCCAGTAAAGCCTGTTGCTAATACAAATCACATACACTATGCAACTGGGTGTGTGTATTTTTCTAAAAACAAGGTGAACTAATCTGTCCTGGAATTATCTATGGGCCATACTATCCTCAATAAAAGAACAAAACTAATCTGCAACACTAATTTCAGCTGATTTCAGTCTGACAAGGACATGGTCTATTTCACTTTGGGTCATCATTTTAACAAAAAAAAAAAACACTTGGTGGTAACTCTGCTCCAGTATTGCTGGCCCTGGCAGCACAATCAGCACAGACTCATGGGAATTTCTCCCAACCAGAGCTTGGTCAGTGCATACAGATGCCATCTGCTAGGTCTCAGAGGTCCTGATGATGCACAGCGGAAGGAAAAGACTATTTTCTTTTTTTTTATCTCACTCTCCATTCATCACTTTAATATTTCTTTCAGATCTGAATCCTGCGTCTGACTCATCGCTCTATGGGCTGCTGCACTACTGTGTACGCATATGATTGCGTGCATGGCCCCCAAGCATACTCTTGTGCAAACACATCACACACGTCACCTACTGCTTACATAACATGCACAGACTTTTTATAGCTCTCTCAACAAGAGTAAAAAGGTGGTACAGTTACTCTGTCCTTTTTCCACTTTTGTAGAATTATATTTACACATTCCCAAGTGATTGCTATGCTGCCTGTAGTGGTTGCTAGGGTGTTATTAGATATTTATAATGGTTTTCCAGACAGTTGCCAGGGTGTTGCTAGGTTGTTACTGTGGTATTGCAGGTGGTTCCTAAGGTGGTATCTCTGGTGGTTGCTAGGATTGTCCAGGAGGTTACTAGGGTGTCACAAGGCTATGATACTGCAGATGCAAAAACCTTTGGCAAGAACAGGGGCTGCAAAAATAGCAGAGAATGCACAAAGGAAAGGTCCACAACCTTTTGGCTTTTGGCCATATTTGAATGCAAAACAGAGTTGCTGAAAGGTAAGCAATCTAATAACTGAGCCACCATTCTCAATCCATTCCCTATGTCTAAAAAATTGACTTTGAGTGATGATTGTCTGGATGCTATCCATCCAGTTGCTTAGCTATAAACAATGGCACAGAATGTACTCAGGTTGGACATCGTGTTGGACCGCTGCCATTATCTCAAAAGGGTTTGTTAGCAAAATCGGTTGAAAAAAAACAACAGAACAGTTGCCTGCTGAGTGCAGCATGTAGTTAAATATTTCTGTAAAAAAGTGTCTGTAATTATCAACAAAATGATGAAGAAACACATCATGCTTACAATGAATGTTGAATGTTAAAATAAAACTGAATGGCTGAATGGCAACCAAGCAAGCTTAAACGTAAAAGTTTTAAAAAGTGAAGAAAAAATAATGCAAAATTGGCTGTAGCAAGTTGCTGAAACTAAACCGAGCAGAATAACTGCACAACCAAGCAAGCTTAAACGTAAACAATGGTTGGAGGGTGGAAAGGAGACCTCTAAAAATGTGTAAAAAAATAGAAGTAACATTTTAGTGTTTTTTAAACATATGCTTAAGGCAGTAGCAAAGGGAAAAGTCTTAAGGGATGACACAAGATTCTGTAAAATTACCTTGGATGTAGCTCTGAATCAGTCCAGGAACCTTTCTGTATGACAACTGTGTCTGCTGCTATTGGCAAAGGATGTCTCCCTAGATCCAATGTTAGAAAGTTTAGGCACTTGTCTTACACGAGGTTTTACAAAGTGGAGAAAAAATAATGCAAAATTGGCTGTAGCAAGTTGCTGAAACTAAACCGAGCAGAATAACTGCACAATTTTTGTGTAGTCCTCCCCTATTTTGCACCGCTCTCTGTAATATGCATATGCAGGAAGGAGAGAAGTGCATTTTGCCTTTTGTAATGTAAACTGTGAATTTAGGCTTGTGCACTGGTTTCATACAAAGCATGCGGGTAAAATGCACCTGACAAGGCCTACTACACTGAGCACTCAAGTGTATATAGCAATTCTAGGCTCACTATAATTTCTTATTTGGACTAAACTAAATTTTGCCAGTTTTTGTCAAGCTTGTCCAGCAGCTGCCACCAATGATTGCATGGACAGGCTGATCACTAGATACCTGTTTGCAAACCATATATACCCAATTTTACATAATTTGAAGAATTAGTAATAATATTGCTTCTGCAATCACACTATTGTTCTTCTTATGTTGTATTTTATTTTATGTTTGAGTCCGTGCTGAATTTTGGAACAGCTCCAATGTCAAAACATCTGGTTTAAGATAAGATAAACCTTTATTAGCCCCACAAGTGGGAAATTTGCATTGTCATGGCAGAAAATGGACAGTACAAAGGTAAAAGCAGCGAAAAAAATATACACCATAGACTAGAATTAAAACTATACCCGCAATAAAGTATAAAATGTACACTATACAATCAAAAATATGGATGTGGGTATTGGAAAATATATATGTATATGTAAACTTTGATAAGCTTATGTATGGATGTTCACAGTGTAGAGTGAATATATAATATGTATTTACATATGTACACTGCTCAAAAAAAATGAAGGGAACACTAAAACAACACAATGTAACTCCAAGTCAATCACACTTCTGTGAAATCAAACTGTCCACTTAGGAAACAACACTGATTGGCAATCAATTTCACATGCTGTTGTGCAAATGGAATAGAAAACAGGTGGAAATTATAGGCAATTAGCAAGACATCCCCAATAAAGGAGTGGTTCTGCAGGTGGTGACCATAGACCACTTCTTAGTTCCTATGCTTTCTGGCTGATGTTTTGGTCATTTTTGAATGCTGGCGGTGCTTTCACTCTAGTGGTAGCATGAGA
>JBBPCX010068114.1:0-12539 GCA_037974365.1 Hydrocynus forskahlii | reverse complement strand
ATTCCAGATGATCAGGCGGTGATCAGTATACTGGTGGTGCTGAATGCTGAGTGGCTGGAGCTCCTTTATCTAGGCTCCTAGTATCTTTAGGCACTTTGCAATCTGTTGCAGTGAAACATTCATTCACATTTCTTTAATTTAATCTCATAATGACAAGGATAAGAGCGTTTAAGAGGTGTAAAATATTATTTTTGCACCAACAATGGGATTCAAAGCAAAATATAAAAGGGATGAGGGGTGGCTTAAGACTTTTGCACTGTACTGTATATATTTACACAACAACTTTATCTGTACTACTTCATTTGTTCACATTTCCCCCTGCACAGTTTACACACAGCATGTCGATGCCACCTGGGAGCATGAAACCTGCCATCACAGAACAGACAAACACACATCCCAACCCCCACCCACCGCATGCCTGCTGTACACCTGTGGGAGAAATCAGCTTGTGTCTTTGCATAGCAGAGCAAATGAAAAGGGATGGAAGTGAAGCAAAATAAAATAAATAAATAAAATGAAAAAAAAAAGAAAGAAAGAAAAAAAAATAAAGTGAGTGAAAAACAGTGGTATTGTCATCATGTTGGAATTGGCAGATAAATGTTTAAAACATAACCGGCATCAGACAGCTTATATTTGACAGACATTGCAAGCAGATCATTTTTCATTCCTTTTTTGGTGGAGCATTTCTCAAGGTTTAGCGACACTGGACTACTATGTCTGCTTTTCGTCATTTTATTGCACTTTTATTTATTGCAAAAAATATTAGATTTCTACACTGAACAAAACTGTAAAGGCAATATAAATTGTTCACAAATCTGTCTAAATCTGTGTTAGTGAGCACTTCTCCTTTGCCGAGATAATCCATCCCACCTCACAGGTGTGGCATATCAAGGTGCTGATTAGAGCATGAATATTGCAGGTGTGCCGTAGACTGCCCACAATAAAAGGCCACTCTGAAATGTGCAGTTTGATTACACAGCACAATGCCACAGATGTCGCAACTTTTGAGGGAGCATGCAATTGGCATGCTGACTGCAGGAATGTACCAGAACTGTTGCCCGTGAAATGAATGTTCATTTCTCTAGCATAAGCCCTCTCCAAAGGCATTTCAGAGAATTTGGCAGTACATCCAACCGGCCTCACAACCACAAAAAGTGCTCACTAACACAGATTTAGACAGATTTGTGAACAATATTTGAGAGTAATGGGTCTTTTGTGTATGTAGAAAAAGAGAAATAAGAGCAACCAGATTATTTTTACTTCTGACACTATCTCCCCCTTCTCTTCCTATCACTTGTTTTTCTCTCTCTTTGTCTTTTTCTCTTTTTTTCCGGTCATTCACAACATCAAGGTTTCTGGCATTTTCAACACTTGCTCTTACAGCATGTATAACTTATCATTGCTGTGTGTGCATGTGTGTGTGTGAGTGTGTGTGTATGTGTGTGTGTGTGAGAGAGAGAAAGAGACAGTGGTTGATCTAGGGTCTCTAAGCTAACAATGTGTATGGGTGTGCATGTATGTATTTCAGGTAAAGTGGGTCCAGAGGCAGCAAACACACTTTCGAGAGAAAAGAGCAGCTTTTCCATGCCTAAAGAACAGCCCGCTCTACAGTGAGTACACCAGACAACAGACACAGATAGACACGGTGATATCTATATGTGAAGCCTCTTTCACGGAGTCATGTTCTCACAGAGCCAGCGGAAACCTGCTTACATCACCAGGGCTGTGCCTCACTTTCAAACTGCTGCGGAAAGAGAGAAACAGAGGAAGGAGTAATAAGAGAGAGCTACAAGGATGAATGTAGAGAGACAGAAATGGGAGACCGAGGGATGAGAGACAGAGGTGGGAGTGTAGTAAGGCAAAGGAATTAATATAGAGTTACAAAGTCCAGTCAGAATTAACCCAATTCTCAAACCAAGTAAAAACACTTATTTGGAACACTGGGTTAGTTAAACTCATATCCAGTCCAGATTAGAGCCCTAAACAAAGAGTACAAAAAGTATCTCCTCACAGTCAGAGATTCACATTACAGACATGACCAAGTACAGGCTCAGTGACAACAGCCTGGGGAGGTTTTAAAAAAAACCCAGAGACCAGAGCGTGTGCGCTCACTATGCGAGCATTGAGGGACGAGACCTCCGTTACTATGAAAATTTCACACAAAAAATAAAAAGCATCATCCCAAATTTTGACAAAAACACAGCATTATTATTATTGTTATTATTACTATTATTATTAGTAGTAGTATTTTATTAGTAATTTATGTACTTCATTACAGCTATATGCTAAACTGCATTTCACACAATTTCATCATTTATCTTTAAATTACTTAAGTACTGCCTATTTTCTATGATTATTATTATCAGTAACTCTAATCACCGTTCATTTCTCACATGGGGTTCAGTTTTAAAATTTTACATTACTTTAAACCCTACATACTGCTTTTGCAACATTTTCCAGAACAGTCCTGCCAAGAAATGTAAGACAAAGGGAATAATGTAGATAAAGGGGTTAATAGAAAGAACAAGTGAAGAGTGATAGAGGGATGAGAGACAAAGGGATAAGTGTAGAGAGACAGAGGAATGAAACACAGATGGAAGAGTGTAGAGAGACAGGAACAATGGTAGAGTGACTGAGGGATGAAAGATGAGTGTTGGGAGTCAGAGTGATGAGAGACAAAATGTAAAGTGTAGAGACAGGGATGAGTATGGAGAGTCAAAAGGACGCACACATACACAAAACTGGGTAGAAAGGAAACACCATCGGATCATTGAACACGCAAAATCACACACACATATTACAATATGAACATAACCAGAGAGAAACTACACATAATGATGAAAACTGCCACCTGGCAGCATTTGTAAAATATTCCTGTAATATTTGTTAAATGCACACTTGTGAAAATATCTGCATTCACCCTTATTTCTCTGTCTCACTAGAGTTCAGTAAGCTTTCTGGGCTGGAGAGAAGGCGGCGTGCTTTTGGAGAGCCTCCTCCTGATTTTATGTATTTCAATGACCCTCTGTGGCCCATTCAGTGGGAACTGGTGAGTCACAAACACATATACACACTATACATACTTACATAGCACAGGAGTCAAACGTCCTTCACATTTTTTTGTATTATATTATTAATTATTATTTCGTATAATGTATATATTATGTATGTATGTATGTATGTATGTATGTATATATATATATATATATATATATATACAGTTCATACATTTTATATATAATATATGACCCGATCTGCCGTAACGAGTTGGAAGTCGGCGTTCTATTTATTTAGATACGGGCCGATTATGTTGAAAAACGTCAAAAATATTGATTTTTCTTTTTGGGCTTATATGAAAGAAAAGGTATTCAAAATGAATCTCCCAAAGTTTCATTATGGACGTAATTGTGAAAATGTACGTAGATGGCTATTTAAGTTGAGTTGCAGCTCTCAAATCTTACAAAAGAACATCCAAAGTAAATGCTGTTTTTGCTCATTTCAACCAAGGATTTCCCTGTGTTCCGGGAATCCTCTGAAACGTCACGATCTCAGCTGTCCAAATATGGTGTTAAAACATCAGTCACTGATCTTAATTAAACCTATCAAAATGCTTAAACCAAACTTCTGGGCTCGAACCTGCGACTCAGCAGCATCACAGATGAGGAATCCCGCGCGCTAGCAAGTGAGCTAGAACCCTAGGGTGCCAGTTCCACTCACTAACATGTCTGTTAGGCTTTCGGAATGGAGGTTCTACCAACGTTCTACTCGCACAGCAAAGCTAGCTGGCATCCGACACACACACACACACACACACACACACTCTCACTCTCACATGCACAGACATTTTGCCACCCTTTCTCTCAAAGGCTCTAAAGCAAAATTGTATCGGTTCAATCTTTGTAAAATCTTTGTGAATGTTCAGCAGTCTATGTAAAAGTGCCTTTTCCTGGAATATCACTTACTGTCAGCTGACAAAATATGTCCATATAATCTTTAAGTGTTCATCAATAGTGCACACATGTTCTCATGTGCTCTCTCTCACTCACTCACTGATCTTGCTAAAGAAAGGGCTGAACCGAGGGATATAATAGGCATGAGAGTTCCCTGAGAAACCAGCGTACCTCCATTCCATCGTCACAAACCTGAGTCAACGTGAGGAGTGCCGTCGATCAGTGTTTACTTAAATTCTCTGTGCCTGCTGCCTCCCAGCTCTACACCTTTCATCTGACAGGAAAAATTAATTACAGAAAATCACTAAAGAAGTAGGTTTTCAGCCTGGATTTAATGTGTCTCCCGAATGTGTCTGAGTACCAAATGTTATTTGGAACAGCATTCCAGAACTTGGGGGCTATATATGAGAATGCTCTTCCCCCTGCTGAAGCTTTCATAATTCTGGGGACAAGTAAGTAGTCCTTGAGATCTGAATGACCGCGTAGGTTTATAGTAAGAACAAAGGTATTCAGGTGCGAGGCCGTTTAAGGCTTTATATGTCATCAGTAGAATTTTGTAATTAATATGAAATTTGATCGGAAGCCAATAAAGTCTTGACAATACTGGGCTAATGTGGTCAAATTTCCTAGTGAGGAATCTAGCTGATGCATTCTGAACTAGTTGAAGCTTATTTAGATTTTTGTTGGAGTAGCCTGACAAGAGGCTGTTACAATAATCGAGTCTGGAAGTAATAAAGGCATGGACTAATTTTTCCACATCACTGAAAGAAAGTGCACTTCTTAGCTTAGCAATATTTTTTAGATGAAGGAAAGCTAATTTAGGAACAGTATTTATGTGTGTCGAATGAAAGATCGAGATCCATAGTGACACTGAGATTTTTTACAGTTAGTGATGGAGAGGCTGAGGAACCAGCTAGAACAAGCATTAGACCTGACAGTTTGTTTCTTGCAGCTTTTGGACCTAGAAGATCTGGACCTCTGTTTTATCTGCATTGAGTAAGAGAAAGTTATGTGACATTCAGTCTTTTATATCTTTAATGCAGTCCTCAATCTTATTTAATCTAATTATTTTTATCATCTGGGTTGGCAGAGATATAAAGTTGTGTATCATCTGTGTAGCAGTGGAAGCTAATCCCAAGTTTCCGGATAATCATAATGTACAAAGTAAATAAAAGAGGTCCTAATACAGAACGTTGCAGAAAACACGTGTGGAAAATGGGAGACATGGGTGCAGCCCACAGAGGTAGCATCTGATGAGATGCAAGAGAACCCCAGGCAGGAAGCGCCCCACAGTACTGGTGATCTCTCAGCACCAGTGTCACCCCAAAACCTCAAGTGGGATCTACCTGATACCTCTGCAGAGAACCAAACCCAACTGCAAGGGAACTAATCAAGTGGCCCAAGATGAGTGATACAAAGGAATGGAACAAACTAGAAGACCTTGACCAGGTGCTAGCAGGAGGTGTTCAGCAGAAAGTGAATATCCTCACAACAATAACATACAATTTGGCTGGAGAGCATTTTGGAACAGAAGAAAGGAAGGGTAATACAAACACCACACACCAGCCAAGTAGAAGAGAATGGGAAATTCATCACTTGAGGGTAGAAATTAAGATGCTAAATAAACAGTTCAAAAGAGCAACAGCTGAAGAAAGGGAAGGCATCAAGGATCTGACAAGGCAATGTTGTGAACACCTCTGCAGGCTCCGAAGAATTGAAAGAAATCAAAAAAGAGGAACGAGAGGGAGAACAAAAGGGCACAGTTCATCAAAGACCCTTTTAGATTCACTAGGAAACTACTGGGTGAAGCAAAATCCAAAACATTGACCAGCTCCAGAGAAGATGTGGAGATGTACTTGAGGGAAACTCACAACAATACTTTCAAAAACCAGGCCTTGGGGGCTAACCACAACATTGGCCGTGTTGAAAAAGCAGCAAAAGAACTTTAACATCAGCAAACCATCATAGAAGGAAATCCAAGACGTGATAAAAAAGGCCAGAGCAGGATCGTCCCTGGGCCCCAGTGGTATACCCTATAAGGTGTACAAAAAGTAAGAGAGTACATGGCTGATATCACCATGACGACTATGAGAAGAGCCTAGATAGATAGATAGATCTTTAGATGTGCATAGAACCAGTTTATACAGTCAGGTTCTAACATTGAGAAATGCTACTGTGAAGCAGGGCACAGGCTCTTCAAATCGTGCCATGCTTCCAGCTTGTGATGTCTGGACAGTGCTGATGTTTCCTAGCTTCAGATAGCATTCTGCATTTTAGGATCACAAAACTTTATAGATCCTAGAGGAATAACAGCTAAGACACAGACCCCAGAGTAGCGACATACACTCATATTAAAAGAGCTTTTAAGATATTAATCACCATAAACCAGTGACCCGAATGCAAGATAGTTCAGATAAATCAGTGTCCACTGCAAGATTGCACCAGCTTCCCTAAATCTAGGTAGCACAGAATCCCAAGACTGTGCAGAAGGGCCGATAGCACATCTCGATGTGTCGCATCTCGATGTGTCATGCCAAAACTTCTAACAAGGTTCAAGCAATCACTAAATCTTTATTTATACAGCACATTTTAACAACCGAAGTTGACTGAAGTGCTTCACAACATTAAAAACAAACTAGAACTAAACATAGACTTTAAAAATAGCAATTGGACACATGGAAAACTTTAAAATTAAAAGCCCTATAAAAAAAAAAAAAAGTCGCATAATGCCTTTAAGTACCAAATGCCATCCGAAATAGGTAGGTCTTAAGTTTTGATTTAAACAGAGGCAGCTCGGTGAGGCTACGAAGTTCTAGGGGAAGCGTGTTCCACAGTTTCGGACCAGCAACTGCAAAAGAGCGATCCCCCCATGTTTTTGACCTCATCCATGGGACCTCGAAAAGATGCTGTCCAGCAGAATGCAGGGCTCTGTTTGGTTGATGAAACTTTAAAATCTCACTTAGATAAGATGGAGCAGGGCCGTTTGTAGCACTAAAAACAAACAATAAAAGTTTTGAATGAATTCTGTATTCAACTGGGAGCCAGTGTAAAGAATACAGGACAGGTGTGATGTGGTTGTGCTTCCAGGTGTTCGTCAGCAGACGAGCTGCAGCATTCTGGACAAGTTGTAAACAATTTATTAATGTTTGATTAATACCAAAATAGAGAGCCAAGAGTTGAAAGCATGAATGGCTTTTTCCAGTTCGCCATGGCTCAAGAAGTGTTTGACTTTAGTCAGAAGTCGAAGCTGGTAGAAACTTGCTTTGACAACAGAACCATCTGTTTATCAAATTTTAAACTGTTGTCAAACATCACACCAAGATTTCTGACCACATGGTTAAGGTAAGTGGCCAGCGGATCAAGACCTGGGACAATTAATTGGTTAAAGATTTAGAAAAAGAGAGCAGCAGTACTTTGTATACGTCGGGCATTGTTGATGAAAACCTAATGTAAACATGATGTATACTGTGGCGTCATATGAGTGGCACAGAAAGTTTTAAAAAATCGCCACTTTGCCCGCAGTTTTCAAAAACCTCAAGTTTTCACTGACCCAAAACGCCATTTACGTGTGGACGAAAGGCCAAAATGCATAGAAAAACCTCAATTTTCAGAAATACCCGTGTACGTGTGGACATGGCCTAAAGAACAGCCTACAACAAATAGCTCATTCTTGGGACATGGAGGTAGACCTGGGAGGCAGATTGCAGTTCCCTCAAGTTGTCCAGAACTGTTATATGTTGAGTGAAGCCAACAGTATCTAGAACTGAGGTAAATGCAGATTTTAGAGGATCATGTTCTTTTTCAAAGTGAATATTAAAATCTCCAATAATTATAATTTTATCGCAGCATACTGCTAAATTTGCAGTTAGGGAGCGAGAGACCATATTTAGTTATTAGTTATGTTAAGGAACAGAGTTTCAGAGGATGAGAACTTAAACTCAGTTACTTGTTTAATACTTAAGGCACTTCTACACATGGTTCCTGTGCCTTCCCCTCTACCAGTTAGTCTAGGACTGTGTACGTAATTATAGCCTGGAAGGGGTAGTATCATTTAGAGCAACAAACTCGTCAGGTCTAATCCAGGTCTCTGTAAGGCACAGGGTATCAAGATTCTGATCAATTATTAATTTGTTGACAAGAGGAACTTTAGAGTGAGCGATGTGTAGGGGATTTTATAATTTAGAATTTATGTTTAATTTTGATATTCTCCACCAGAATCAGTTTAGGCTGATTCACCTTTATGTTTATTAATTGATTAATACATAGTCAATTAATAATTGATTATTTATTTAGGGTTTTTCTATCAAGCAGGGTTTATTAAGGAATCCAGCACAAACTATTTGGCCAGCAAAATATTTCAGTCGGAGTACAGAATTTACCCCTTTAAACTCTTCTTAATTGTGCTGTTAAGAGGAGCTTTGCTTTTAGAAAAGAGGTTACTAGAAAAGGGGTACTAGCTAATGATTATTATTCTAATGAGCTTCAGGTAACGAAGGAATCGAAGCTGAGAAGTGACTTCACCTTATTTGAACAAGAAACTGAATCACTGGTTACGATAAGGCAACATTTATTTACCATGCTAGACAAACACAAAACATACAAACACAGAATAAGATAAATGTGAGTAGTGATGGGATGATGGCATTAATAAGCTTACTGCAAGTTACTGAACGTTTCTGCATAGTGGCTTCGTGAAACAACACAACCCAGTTAATCAGAAGTTCACGTACTATTGCCCTTCGCACCAAAAGGTATCAAAATGAGAAAGTTAACTTTTATACTTATTCACTGAGTGGAAGTGAAGTTGGCCTTGGAGTTTCAGAGTCTCTTTGGAGTTCTGCAGGGTTGGAGCATGAAGTTGAAGATGCTGAAGTTGCAGTTCAGAGTTCTTGGCTGTTGAAGCTTGGAAGAGTTCAGAGTTCTTGACGCAGAGTTTCAGCCTTGGGTTGAGGAGACGAAGATGATGAAGTCTCAGTGGAGTGGCCAAGGCGAAGTGACTCGAGATGAGATGGAAAGAGCCCGAGCACGTTTTCCAAGTTGGTCCTAGTCTTAAATGCTCAGTGCGGGTGAGATTTCTCTCCCCTTTTCCTTCTCCTCTGTCCAATGACAGGGTTGGCTTTTGGCAGTAAAGGAAGGCAGAGGAGGGGGTATGCGGGGGAGAGCTTGCATCACACTGAACATTCATGGGATTTATTATTGAAGGGCTGAAGTGTAATATCTTTTGCAAAGTTCACCTTGGTCACTTGAAATTTGTAAATTTGGATTCGTGGTGAATAGTGTTTCGCAAAGAGTCCAAACAGGTGATACTTTCAACAGCATTTCACATATTATGGATTAATTTACAGATATACTCTAATCCACCATATGTATTCAAACAAACTTCAAAAATGCATGAACATCATAATCCCCTTTAGTAAATTACTTATTCTCAATCTCACACATGTAAGATTTTGGTTAAAATGGATGAAATCTCTGTCTTCTTTGTTCAACCAGAATCTCTGCCTTCTTTGTCCATGTGGCTGTCAGGACCCAGTTCATGGCTATGCTTAAATTAAGGTTCTAGCTGAAATAAGAATATGGTATCTGGTATTTTCTGGCCACATTTTGGAGTGACACAGATATTTAAAACAAGAAGATTACATCGCCCTGAATGTTTCAAGATCCCAACAGTTTTGGAGTTCTAACTGAACTCCACCTCAGATAATAAGATGCTTGAAAATACAGGGTTAACTTGATTTACAGAGAGGATAAGTTTAGAAACAAGTGTTAGGAACAGGTAATTCCTTGGACCCAAATCTCCTGACTACAAGAAGTCATTCTTTTCTCTTAAACACAGAACTACCTTAGTTTTACTATGTAACAGAAAACAGGGTTACATTTGACGTGATCAAAGAAAACACATTTACACTTCATTTAACTTTTAGCTCATGTAAGGACACATAAATTGGCCCCTTTGGTTCTTCGTTCTGGGAAAAGGGGATCTTTCCTGTTTGTGTGTGTGTGTGAGTGTGGCAGGAAAAGGGAAGGGGTGTGTTTCGAGTGTCCTCGGTGTGAGGCCCTTTTGTCTTTTACCCCATTCAAGCCCGCGAGTCGTAAAGTTGTCCTAACAGCCTGTGACGAAACACATGCAACCTTGCTCAACAGTGGGACCCTGTTCCTGAGCCCTGTGGCAAGAGGTGCTTGGGGTCACATATTTCCTGCACATCTGCTTCTCCAAAGTCAAAGCATGTGGCAGCAAAAGAACCTTGAATCTTGTGACCATTTCTTAAATGGATCTGAATCTTTGCTCCTACTGATGTAATGTTTAACAGTCCCAGCTTTAGTTTTAGATCAAGTGTGCTGGTAGTATGAGAGAGATTAATAAAATTATTTGAGGATGCTTTTTGAAATTTCCTACTTTTCTGTTCAGTTCGGGACAGACACAGTCTTAATATTATAGAATTTTGGGTGAAACCTGGGTGACGACTCAAGGCAGCTTCCAGGTAGTCAGTTTAGCCAGTCTGTCTGCATCCTGGCCTCTGCACTGGTTTGTCAGCAATGACTACCTGAGCTGCGCTGCTGGCTAGCTAACAGACTATGGGCTATGCTGCAAGAGATGAGAGCAGCAGGGGTGGATATTGTCCTGGCCAAAGAGATGGGGCTTGGCCTCAAACGTGGACCAATTGTCGGGAAATCCCACACTGTTTTCTGAGCACCACTTGGACATCCAGCAATTCAGTGCCCAAAGCCTGCTGTAAGCCTCAGGGCCATGCTGTATTGGGATAGGGCCAGAGCATATTACGACATCTGACATAGTCTGGGCTAATATACACACCTCTGACTGGTGCAGACGAATTTCATTAACCTCTCCATGAAACAGTATCCTCTCATACCTATGACTGGCTAGCAGCTTCAAGGTCCCTGCAATGTCCGGTGCCCTGGCACCCGGTATACACATAACAGTAGCTGGTGCTGGAGTCCCTAAAGGAGTAACTAATTTCACATATCAAAGAACCTATAACCAGAGCACTTTGATCAGGCTTCTCAGCTGGCACTTCACTGAGCGGGGCAAACCTGTTTGACACGTGAAAGCGAGGAGGAGTGTGGTGCTTGTGTGGGGAAGCTCTCCTGTGAGGAAGTGCTCTGTGACTGTGCCGCTGAATCGCCACCCAATTGCTCTGCTGCGGGGGCTCTACAGCTGAAGTCAGGGGCGAGCTATCGTCCCCTAAGGCATCCGGACTGGTTAGTAACACACCTGACTCTCATCTCCTTGAAACTTATACAGTTTATACAGTCTGTTTAGGACTGATATTGATGAGAAATAGGCAAATAACATGCCTAATCCAAGAAAAATGTTTTATTTAAATGAGAAGAGCCTAGATAGATATTTATGGCCATGCCACTGAATTCCAAGACTTTGGAACTGCATATGCGTAGAAGGGCATGGTAGCACATCTCGATGGGTAGCAAGTTTTGACAGAATGCCAGACCAGGTTAAAGTCACTTAGTGTGATTAATCAGTGTTAATTTGTTTAACGTGTTATTTTGTTGCTTTTGTGATGTCCAGGCCTCGTCTGCCATGGCCCCTCGTCCTTGTGCTGGGTTGCTAAGCACAGCGCCCATTCATTCAATTTACAGTAACAAATATATAGGGCTTCAAGAAGAACAAAACGAAAAACATGAGAACACTCAAGACACTCCTCGGGGGAAATTCTGAACTGCAGCTGCATCAAAGGGTAGCAGCCAATCAGCAGCAAGGAGAAATAAATAGCGTTCTCCCGCCTCTGAATATAGTGGTATTTCACCATCCCAAGACATGCTTTCTTTGTGTTCTCTGGACAGTACCAAAAAATGTATAGTTATTTTAAAAATGGAAATGTAGCTGAATTGCATTACTATTTATGTTACAAAATTAGTAAATTATATTTTTCTTAACAATTAGGACATAAATGTATGAAAATGTGTATATTGCCACGAAAAAAGCTGTGATGTCTGGGCCTCATCTGCCACGCCCCCTCATCCTCATGCTGGGTTGTTTGTTATGTTTATATATACACTGCTCAAAAAAATAAAGGGAACACAAATATAAGACATCCTAGATCTGAATGAATGAAATATTCTTATTACTTTGTTCTTTACATAGTTGAGTGTGCTGACAACAAAATCACACAAAAATTATCAATGGAAATCAAATTTATCAACCCATAGAGGTCTGGATTTGGAGTCACACTCAAAAGTAAAGTGGAAAAATATACTACAGGCTGATTCAATTTTGATGTAATGTCCTTAAAACAAGTCAAAATGAGGCTCAGTAGTGTGTGTGGCCTCCACGTGCCTGTTTGACCTCCCTACAACGCCTGGGCATGCTCCTGATGAGGTGGCGGATGGTCTCCTGAGGGATCTCCTCCCAGGCCTGGACTAAAGCATCCGCCAACTCCTGGACAGTCTGTGGTGCAACGTGGCGTTGGTGGACGGAGCGAGACATGATGTCCCAGATGTGGTCAGTTGGATTCAGGTCAGGGGAACGGGCGGACCAGTCCATAGCATCAATGCCTTCGTCTTGCAGGAACTGCTGACACACTCCAGCCACATGAGGTCTAGCATTGTCTT
>JBBPCX010068113.1:10000-12540 GCA_037974365.1 Hydrocynus forskahlii | reverse complement strand
TATACAGTATAAATGCTCGGCAACAATGATTAATCGCATTGTTATACTCAAAATTCAATAAGGAATTCAAAAGTAATGTATTGCGCACTTTGATTTTAAAAGTACTGCTATATGAACAAAAGTGCAGTAACATTTGGTTTGCAAACACTTAAAACAAATAAGGTGCGTTTTTATAGTAGTCCCCTTTAACACAGTTGCAGTTAAAATATTTCTTGTAAATCTCAACATTAATGTTATCAACTCAAATATAAAACTAAAGCTATTTGCCATTACAGGGCATTCACGTTTCATCTAGCTTGTTACATAAAAACAAGTGTCCCTCTGAATCCAGAGCACGGGCGCCGGAACCATTATAGCACTTTTCCTACTCCTGATAAACGGCCGAGACGTAGAGCGCTGCATGCCCCCCCCACATTAAAAATGCTTTCAGCCATGGTCCAGAGCCATGATCATAACATTATAACAGGCACCATCTGAGCAACAGCAAGTTAATGTTTCTAAATCTGTTTCCTTGTTTTTTTCTGAACAGGTACCAGCAGAAACATTTTTCTTTTATCAGGGAGCAGCATAAACAGTCAACAGGCAAGTGTCCCTGTTGGAGTGAAGTGAAGTGGTCGAGCACAAAAAAAGCAATGAACTTTCAAAATAATAGTAATAAAAAAAGTTAATGCGCAATAAAATAACTGTTGGTGTTAAGTAAATAATGCCTTGTTTGCCCAGCTCTAATATATATTAGTGATGGCCGATCCACGTTTTTCCAGTTCCGATCCGATCCCGATACACGACTGCCGATACCGATACAGATTCCGATATAATATATAATCTTTTTTACTTTAATATTAGCATTATTTTTGTTAAAATTGTGCTGTTTATTGGTAAGGTTACATCACAGAATAAATAAACTACTAAGCACTTAGAAAAGCGAAAAATATACACAATTACACTGAATTTAAAGGCATTCCACTGGAATTGATTTACATTTCACAAAAAGGTAGCAGCAACAGCTGTAAAATTTAGTAAATATCAAAAACACAACAATCTTGGCTAAATAATTTAAATAGTTCAAGTATTGTGTCCATTTTAGCAGCAACAATTGTGGTAAAGTGCAAACCTAATAAATTTTAAATAATGTGAATTCGGAGACACGACATGTGCAGAGTGTAATCTAACCACTTCTGTATTTAAGGTGGACCGGCCGAGTTATGAGATGTCCAACTTTTGCCTCGTCGTGTTTTGGGAGATAGAGAGAGGGGGAGAGGGCAAAGAAAACGCCAAAGAAAGCCAAAAAAACCCACACAAAATAGCCCCTGAAAGAACCCCAAAGAGGTCTTGAGGGAGAGCTAAGAGTCTTCTCTGATATTCCTTTCGCTTTTGGGTTGTCTGCTGTAAATTTGTTGCGTTTTTGGAAATGTCAACGAGCTTCTGCTGCCTGGAGTCTTTTTCCCCTATTTGCGAGCATAAACTCCTGGTACTCTTTGCTGAGAAATCTCTGCAGGTGCTTGATTAAATTTGTTGTATTGTACGACGCAACCGTACTTCCTCCACCCCTCGGCATGCTGGCTTTGCACACATTGCAAGTAGCCGTCTTGCGTTTCGGCGTTTCCAAACTGTAGTATCCCCAAACGAGCGACTATATATATATATGTGTGTGTGTGTGTGTGTGTGTGTTTGTGTGTATGTATACACACACCTCATACACGCCTAATTAAACTTACATGTAAAGTTATTTGTAAAATTTAGTGGGTGTATTTGAGCAAGAAAATCACTAAACCATCACAATCTAAGAGAACCACCAGACTTGTGTTGGTTTGGTGATTTCCTCACTCCTACACACCTGATTAAACTCGTATGTTAATTTTCCCAGTCTAGTGGGTATGTTTGAGCAAGACAATCACTAAACCATCACAATACAAATCCAGTGGTTCTCTTAGGAACCGGTCAACTAGTGATGCCCAGATCTGAAACTAAACAGAGTGAAAAGGCAATTAGTTGTCCCACTGCTGGAACAAGCTCTTTGTGGACAGTCGACTTTACATTGATCTTTGTAATACTAGCATAAATCCTTATTTTAACTTATTTAACATCTGATTTCTATTCTTCATACTGCGTTTTCAGGTTACTTAACTCTCCATGCCTATTTTATCTCTGTAAAGCACACTGAATGACCCCATGTGTGATACTGTACTATTTAAATGAACTTGATTGCTCGTAAACTGTGCCGGGCACTGGCTGTGCAGGGCCGGAACAGATAAACCCAATAGGTCACATAGGTTGCATTTTTCCTGATGGTAATATAGTTACAGTGATCAATATACATACACTGATCAGGCATAACATTAAAACCACCTGCCTAATCTAGGTTAGGTTTTCCTTGTGCCACAAAAACAGCTGTGACTCATCGAGGCATGGGCTCCACAAAACCTCTGAAGGTGTGCTGTGGTATCTGGAACCAAGATGTTAGCAGTAGAACCTTTAAGTTCTTAGGTTTGGCCTTCATGGAACGGACTTGTTTGTAAAGCATGTCTCAGATCGAGCATCTA
>JBBPCX010068113.1:0-5000 GCA_037974365.1 Hydrocynus forskahlii | reverse complement strand
CCCTAGTGCACAAAGTCCAGTAAGACATGGTTGGATGAGTTTGGTGTGGAGGAACTTGACAGGCCCGCACAGAGCCCTGACCTCAATCCCATCAAACTCCTTTGGGATGAACTGGAACGAAGATTGCCTTCTCATCCAACATCAGTGCCTGACCTTATAAGTGCTCTTCAGAATGAATGGCCACGTGTAACAGTCAGGAGTCCCAAGACTTTTGTCCGTACAATGTATATATTATGTATACGTTAATGTTTGGGTCCCCTAATAAACTTGTTTCCCCTGAATGGCCCTGAACATTTTGATTAATGTTATGAATATTGTATATAATATTATTAAGAGGTAATGAAAGTCCAAAAGATTTATTTTACTTACCAGCACTATAACCCAAATAGTGTAATATGTGAACAGTAACAAACTGAAGCCCACGAGGCCCAGACCCATACCCTGGTCTGCTCCAGTTGCCTTGTAGAAACAGAGTGAGATTATTATTACTGAGTTACTATTGAGATGTGAAGTAAAGCTACTGTCTGTGTTTTAAACAGTCGCTTGTAAGGGTGGGAGGTTGTGATTTATATCACAGTAAAACTAATAAATGCGACTAAATGCTTTTTACACTAAAACCGGAACATCTTAACGAAAAAACATTTAATAACTCATTTTTGATCAAGCTAATCCAGTCAGTTAGCTGGCTAATGCTCTAGCTTCCCAGAATTTGAAGATTTTAAGTCTTTTGAAGACACGTAAGAATCAGTATCATGAGCATGTGACCTGTACCCAGCAGTTGCTATAACACTTGAAAAGATAAGTACAAAACTGTAAAAACAACAACAAAAAAATTGCAGCATTTCATCTCACCATAATGAACGCGTCACTCTGAAGCGCAGCGTTTCCCACTTCCGTTTTCCACAGCTGGTGTGATGGGAAATGTAGTTTTTGAGAAAGGGGCGCTTAAAGAGCACTATAACCACTAGAGGGAGACACCGACAAAAGTATTAGGACGCCTGACCATTTCACCAACAGGGAATTTCATGATATTGCATTTAAAAACATAGACTTTAATAAGTTGCCCACCCCCCTTTGCAGCTTACACTCTTATTGGAAGGCTTCCCACAAGATTTTAGAGTGTGTCTGTGGGAATTTGTGCCCATTCATTTTGTAGAGCTTTTATGAGGTCAGACACTGATATTGGACGAGAAGGGCTGCCTCGCAATCTCCGTTCCAGTTCATCCCAAATGTGTTGGATGGGGTTGAGGTCAGGTGCGAGCCAGTCAAGTTCTTTCACACGAGACTCATCCATCCAACCATGTCTTTATAGACCTTGCTTTGTGCATAGACACAGCTGTGTCTCAACACTTTTGTCCATGCAGTGTACCTTGTATCTGCACGCATTATCCATTTAATCACCGCCACTTACCTTAAAGATGCCATTTGTGGTTTATAATGACAGATTGTGGTCCTTTTGTTTCTCTTCTTCATCTTTTAGCTAAATTTACCTGATGGAACCCCACAGGACCACCATTGAGCAGGTATTATACTCATCAATAGATAATTATCTATTATAATTACATATTAAAATTATCTATTACAATTGTAATAGACAATTATCAGCATGGCACTGGCACTGACATAGTAATGGCATGTTGGTTTGTGTGTGGAGGACAGTGTGGATCAGTAGACACATCTAACCTGTTAATTCAAAAGACAATACATTGAACATAGACAATAAACTGACTGTTTAAATGAAAGATATGGTATAACTGTGAGAAGAAAATTTAAACATAAGAGCAGGTCTGATACAGATAACTTTTAGTTTGTAAAGTAACAGTACACTTCCTGCATTCATTATGAAATAAATATACAGATGCTTGTGAAAGTTTGGGTGCCGCTGGTTGAATTTTTGGTAGACATTTAGTGGAAGTGAAGTAAAAAAAGTTCAGCAAATAGTTATGATGCATTTGCAGAATTTAACATTGTGACATGGCGTACATGTAAGTTTTCAATCAGTGCTTCTTTACTGAATGCCTCATATCTGAGTAAAAGCTGAACTCTGGGGAACACTACTTCAAAACCTTAACCCTCTATGGCATGGTGTTGCCTTCAGGCAACAAACCATTCTTTTGGCCCATCCACTGCCCCATTTTTTAAAACATCACATTAAAAGTCTGATGATAAGTCTGGGACCAATAAAATTTGAGGTGGGTGTAGGTTTGACCTTTCATCTGGGGTGGAGCAGTCCTTTTTGAGCCAATAGCTGGATTGAACACACTGCTAGCAGAAGGTAAGATAAATTTCACTTTTTAACATGTTTAAATTGAAATAATTTTGTATAAAAATGCACATGATGCACATGAATATGTGAAGCAGCATATCTGATTGAGTAAAGACACTTTTTGTCTTTATTTATACACTAAAATTGTAGTTTTTCATTTGTTGCCTCGGGGCAACATTGTGCAGTAAGACCACTTTTGGTTTGTTGCCTCAAGACAAGATGCTGCTGCAAGAGTACTAAAACACCAAGGTTTGTTTATATATATATATATAAACGCACAGTGCAGCTAATCTCTAACCCACGGATTGATAAAACAGTTGTAACTGATGTTTGTTGAAATAACACTTGTTGAAATTGTTGTTGCTGAAGCAATAAAACTTCTAACGTATTTATTGCTTGTTTGTTCCTCATTCCACTTATTAGATAATATAAAATACCTTGGCATTTTAGTACCCTTGTAGCATCTTCTTGCCCTGAGGCAACAAACCAAAATCTGGTAGGGGGTCTTGGGTGTGACACATTTTATGACTGATATATTATCAAGGACCCCCAAGCTCCTAAAACTAGGGTGAAATATTTTTTTCCTCTTAAAATAAAAAAATTATGCCATAGACGGTTAATCTTTCTTTTGTTCAAGGCTCATTTTCATGTATATTTTGGATTACTGTCTTCTAGTGATACTCCACCACTTTTCTTATTCAATTTCGTCATTGACTTTGAGACATTATTATCAATTTCCACTCAATCCCAAAGCATAATAATAACCAAACTTGTAACTGGCAATAACATTATCATTGGGCTTTAAACCGATAAGTGATTGAGAGTGATTTTATATATATTTAAAAACCTTGGTGTTTTAGTAGTTAGTAGACATTTGTCTCTTACATAAAGGCATCAAATGTAGACTCAAAAGACCCTTTTTCATTGAATGGCCCCACATGTGAACACACCACAGCACAGCACAGCATACCATGTCAACAGTGTGAAATTCTTCTCTGTATTTAACCCATTCACTGTATTTAACCCAAGTGAAGCAGCGGGCAGCCAGGAACACAGCACCCGGGGAGCAGTGTGTTACTCAAGGGTACCTCAGTGGTGCTGCTAGCAGTCTTGGGATTTGAACCCACAACCTTCTGATCCCAGGGAAAACTCCTTAACCACCAGGTGCCCCAGTGGATGACCCACTTGTGTGT
This sequence comes from Hydrocynus forskahlii, assembly GCA_037974365.1. NCBI lineage: Eukaryota > Metazoa > Chordata > Actinopteri > Characiformes > Alestidae > Hydrocynus > Hydrocynus forskahlii. The sequence continues at coordinate 1,541 of JBBPCX010068113.1, read as the reverse complement.
TCTGAGCCAGGAGAGCAGAAAAGACAACTTTTGCTTTAGGATGCCCAACGTTTGCTTTATTTTCCCAAAATATTACATTTATACACCTCCAAAGACACATTTACATTACAGAATATGAAACATCCATATTCGAGTGTAGAAATATAGTTCCATCATGAGACAGTAATACACCAAATAAAACCGAATATGAGGTCAAGATACTTTGGAAATGATCTGTGATCATAAAATAGAAGTATTCAACTCTATATAATCAAAAAAATAAACTTGTCACTTTTGTGGTAAAGTTAAATATATGTATTGACTTTTCATAGAAATCTTTCAATATATGGATAATTTTTGTTCACTGTAACCAATATAGTGGTCAGAACAGAGTCCTCCTGTCTGACTGAAGTGCATAGCTTTTTAAAACGTTATAAAACGAGACAGAAAGATATACAAACAGCATTCGTCATGGAGGATTTTTGCAGTTTGTGTTACTTTAAACGTTAGTATTTAAGTGCCGTTGTGGTGAACTTTATATCGGTATTTCGGAGATCACAGTGTAGTCTGGCATATAGTTTATAATGAATAATCGTTCACAAATGTTCAACACACACCATGTGAAAGGTAAATCAGGGTGTGTGTACTTGCCTCATGATGAGTGACTTACGTTTTATTTCTTTTTGTATAACAGAGAACAGCAAATTACACAAATACTGTACGTACGAAACCATTTTCCCCTCATACATGCCACAACCAGTCCCCCACAACAGCATCTTAAATCATCTTAAGTTTACATCTACTGTTGTCAATAAAAAGACACACAATCACAGGTTTCAGTCCATTATGACTGGAAATGATAGCACAACACAGGAGGCTCTTTTTAACGCAGAGAAAAGAGATAGAAAGAACAATTATCAAGAACTAGCCTCTTTAAACAGTGAGTACATCAATCATGCTGTCACAATGTTTGTTAGACGCTAAAGTAGTAACAGATAGAGATGTGATGGCCACTGGATTGTGGCAAAGGTTCAAATAAACCAGCCCGCTGGTTTGGAAATCCAAAAAACAGCACAGTGTTAGCGTTAGAATATTGCTCGGAACGTTAGCGAGCAAGAAAGGTACAAAGAAAGACAGACAGCAAACAGGCCGCGTGCCTGAGTAAAAACTGATTTCAATGAGAAGAAAGGGTGCGATTAAAAAAACAAATAACATTTCAGAGTCTTCAGAGATTCCCTTGATTCTAGTGTAGTAACCCAAATGAAAAAAATCATTATATGCCCAGATGAGAGTAACACCATCTATATGATCTAAGTGTATGTATTAATATTATTATGGCTTACCAGAATTACTGGCACCTTTTGGAGAAAAAGGTCTTTGTTGGTTCAGTCAGTTTGAACTCAGTCAGTTTGAAAATACAAGAAAAATATTTGTGACTTTAAGCAAATTGAAGCATTCAAAGCATTCAATAAGCATTCAAGCATCATAAGACCAGGGCCGTATTACCGACCGGGCGAGTGGGGCTGGCGCCCCGGGGCCCATGGATCCAGGGGGGCCCAACA
>JBBPCX010068112.1:0-12542 GCA_037974365.1 Hydrocynus forskahlii | reverse complement strand
TGCAAAGAACTTCATGAACACGTTTTGTATAGCCCATAGACCTATTATAACTTGTTTAAAAGGAGGTATAATATGTCGCCTTTAATTGCAAATAAGAGCAAACATGTCATAAGTTTTGGTAGAAGAAGTATAGCTCTCTTTGGGTTGGTTTTGTGGGGGGGTTTTCCCAGCACGCGAAGCGGAGTTGCGGCAGCTGCGTAAGACCAACATGGAGTATGAGGAGCGAAATGCAGCGCTGCAGAAGCATGTGGAAAGCATGAGGAGTGCAGTGGAGCGGCTGGAGGGTGATGTGCTACAGGAGCGTACACGCAACAGCCTACTGCAGCAGCACCTCGACACTCTCCGCTCAGCACTAACACACAGCTTCTCCAATGTACCCCTGCCTGGTGAGACTATTACTGAACCACATCTACGCAGTCACTTGTGCAGCAGGTCTCGGGGCAGTCCACCTGTTTGTGCAGATAATATCTGTGCACATGCCTATTGTATTTACAAGCTACAGTTTTTCTTTTATAACCCAGTCCTGGTCTGTCAGCTATAGTTTGGGTAAAGATGATTGAACCATTCCATTCCTGTGCCAACTGCTTTGTGCCCACATTAATCAGAGAGGCTGCACGTTTGATTGTGCTGTTCTCTGTGGTTTGTGCTCTTTAGCACCCTCATGTGTTTGTCTTGTTTTTCTGCAGGAAGTTTAGAGACCGCCAGTCTGGACTCCATTGATTCTTACATGAAGAAGCTCCACAGTATCGTGCTGTCTAACCCTCAAGAACACGAGCACCTTATTAGTGTGGTGCGGGATGTGGTCAGCCGCCTCGACAGGTAACCTTTCTGTACTGTTACCTACTTCATTTACGTAGGTGCATACTGCATTTTACATAGGTGTACATTATACACTTTTTACCAGCTTCATTTACAATGATTGATTGAGGTTCGGTCTTTACTTTGTCATGGTTGAGTGGGATCACATTTGTATGTTAAAAGTTTGAGGGTTGTAAGTGTGTAGTAACAAAAGTAAAAATAGGGTAGATCAACTGGAATCAACTGCTCTACATCTTTGCTTTATGATGGTGATAAAAGGAATATTATTATTATTATTAATAATAATAATATTATTATTATTATTATTATTACATTATTAGTAGTATTAATAGTTGTCCATTATTACCAAGTAAAATGTACTAATTAGATTTCTAACCCATCACCTAATGCTTGCTATGATGTCTCTTTTTTTCAGGTAATTGAGGAGTTCTGATGGCAGACTATGGAATCTGAGCTTCCCTCAGCTCAGTTTTATTTAAGGCACACATCCCAACCAGTTTTTAAGACTTGTTTTAGTAGATACACTTGTTCATATACTGATAATTTATTTCTTTTTTCTAAAATAGTATTTTTATCTGTTTTGTTTTCACATGTTCAGCATTTATTCCTTAAAATGTTTACCATGCTTGTCCTTTATGGTTTTCTACAGCTGTGGAAAAATATGTGCTCCAGTATGCTATGGACTTTTTTATTTTAAGGAAGATTTTAGATTTTAGATCCTTTTATTTCCTTTTGTTTTAAGATAAGAAGTGACATTATTGCATTTGTGTTAAAAAGGAAACTGATGGAAGCTGCAGTTCATGTATTTGTGCTTTGCCACTGTTCTCTGTGCCAGCGTTACAGTGTCCAAAAGACAAAAACTGCCGTGACCATTAAATTACATTTGCAATAAGCATTTGTCTTTTTTCCTAGAAAGATTTTGTAATGTGATGCACTCTCTCTCTCTCTACCCCTCTCTGTCTCTCTCTCTCTCTCTCTCTACCTCTCTCTCTACCTCTCTACCTCTCTACCTCTACATGATTTTCAAGATCTCGGTAATTCTCTTCACTGCTCACACATGGATCAGGGAAGCCCTCGTGTTTGTGCTGTGCTCCTGCAGGCAGTGGAGAGACTTCCCGTCTGTACTTCTTGATTCCTGCATGATAAAGCTCCACACTACAATACAAGTGGATATATAAGAACACTCACTTTCTTTACCAGCTTCTTTTTTACAGAATTTAACATAAAATTACCTGTCTACTATAGTTCAAACTTAATTACTCTCAATTTATAGGGATGTTCCTTTAGTTCAAACAAAAAAGAGATGAACATGTAGTTTCATATGCAGCAGATACTGCCGGATCATGCCGGCGGGGAGATTCTGGTTCTGCTCTCATATCATTGGGCTCGTGATTCAGATGGTCTAGGCCTGTCCAAAGTCCGGCCCGTGGGCCAATCACAGCCCGCCGTCACTCATTTCTGCCATGGCGACTGCAAAGAATTAGCAGCAAGTTATCTGTTCCTTGATCAATCTGAAATTGAGTGTTTTGAACGGTAACATCTGTCACTATTTACAGTGAAAAGCCTAAAGCACCATAATGAATGGACTTATGGCATGTATTTTATTAAACTCTTGAAAAATGTTTGATTATAACTTGATGTTATGTACCTGTAGATGTGACACAAACTACTGCTTTCTGAAAGATCTTGTTAAAGACAGTTCACTTGTTTTAAAATGTACTTTGCGTTACTTATAACTCCTGTTTAAAATGTTCATGAGGCAAAGGTATTTATCAAACTCATGGAAATGTAAGGTATTCTATACAGTTTGTTCAATGTTATCTGACTCTCCAGATAAGAATGAAAGGCAGAATGGTGTTTTCAGAGATGTTCATGTCTGCCTGAGAGGCTTATATTTGGTTACATTGCCATATGAAAAATAAGGGTAATTGTGACAATGAAAATTGTTTTATAACAGTGTGTATTTCCATGTAACTTTAGTGGTTAAAAATGTAAGAAGGAACTATTGGCCCCCAGGCATCTTCACTTTATCAAATTTGGCCCTCTTTGCCAAAAAGTTTCTCAGGGATGTGGAGGAGCAGCAGTCTAAATGGACTCCCCTGAAGCAAGACCTACAATAGTCCTACATACATTACTGTTCGGAAGATTCCAAGATTTGGAATCAGTCTCTCCAACCATAGAAAACAGATTAAGTTACAGATACAAGTTTTGATAAAGATAATGGTGGTGATAAATTACATTTATAACCAATAAGTAATTATATTACTTGTCATTGAATTACTTAATATCTATTTAATATTACAGGTCTTATTTGAATGAAATGCGTTATAATAATGTTCATTTCCATGGTTTAATAGTGGTATAATAGACTACATAAAAGCACTTACTCCTTATTTATTCATAATTAAATACATAAACTGAGTTAGTACTAAATAGAATATAATAACTAAACATTTTGTACATTCAAGACTTTCATGAAAGTCTGCTTGGTCATTAGAAATGTGTAATTCCTGAATAAGATCAATGGAGGTTAATACACAGAAGGTCAACCTGCAATCAAACATTTTCAGCACAAATCAGGACAACAAAATGGGACATTCTCTAATGAACCTTGTTTTATATATTAGGTGCACCTCAAAGATTGCAGGAAAATGGAGCTTAAAGAGAAATTCCACTGTATTTCTTTAGAATGAGGCATTTCCGAACAAAACCAATCTGCATGACTCTGGGTGCATCTGAATGATTCATTTATCCAGAAATTTTGAAAATAGGCAGAATTGTAAGGAAAGGAGGATAAGTTGTAAGAGTTGAAGAAAAATGAAAAGAATGGGAAAGGCAAAGTAAGTTGGACAATTCAAAACAAAGTATTTTCAATACTGCAGTTTAAAATATGTCCAGTAGGTGTCAGTGTATTAATACCCAGTTGAAGATGTGCCGTTTGTTGTTATAGAAGCTGCAATTGTAGCCTTCCATTCAAATACAGCTTTTGAGACATTAAGCTGCTGAGGTAAGCTACAGAGAGCTGGTTTGAGGAGTAAGGAGGTTTTTGAGCTACAGACCCATCTGAACACAAAGAGGAACACCATGAGAACTTCCAAAACTGAGCTCCAGATTTTTGCATCAACCTCGCCAGAGAGTCGTGGTATCCAGATAACAATCATTATACTTATGTATCTGAGATTTATCAAACATATACTTTAATTTATTGGGCCAAACCGATTTCAGTGGTTTAATTGTTATTGCTGTATCTCTCTGGCCTCTTATTGTTGCTGATTCATTGATGTTACATTTATTTCCTACCAGTTAATCAAAGAATCCAGCAATACCAAATTTAACAGGGTTACAATGCCTCAAAGAAGAGAGAAGAAATAAGTATGAATGAGGGAGAAAAAGAAGTAAACAACTAAAATTAGAAAATAGTACATGTTTGTACAAAAATGATTACATTTGTTTTCTGTACTTCTTACCTCTCACTAATATAAAGCCTTTGAAGTAGTTTAAATGTGACAATTATGGTGACCCTCCTTCTTCCTCTTCTTTATAGTATCCTTGCAGGTTTCTCCTCTGGTAAGAGGATTGAAAATGTTATAGTTAAGGCTAGATGTTAATAAAAAAAAATAACAGATTAAATATTACATGTTACTGTTTTCATAAAAATGTGAGTAATGTTGCCGTCACATCAAGATCTTTTTTTCACCATTGAAAATCGGCAGAAGACTTGGAATTATCACGTTTATTACATTCAAAGTGACATGAACGTGTGTTTATTTGTTTGTTAGTTCATTTAGCTCGTACTATTACAGACAAACAAGATTTTACAACTGTGATTATAAGCAGTGACTTACATGAAGCTATACACATGAATATCTGGCTTCGTGTTTCAGGATCTCAAGCTGAGGTCTCTGCTGCTTTCTTCTCATGTTGCATCCCTACAACAACGATCTAAATGTCTGGGCATGAGAATGCCTGCTTTGCTTCCTCCTCTTCACTCCTAACCTCAGTGAACAGGTCCTGGTGCAGCTCCTCCAGTGTGGCTGACAGTCATTGAGACACAACACAGAGAACTGATTTGCTGGACTCTTTTAAAATCCTCCACTAATTCCCTTATTGTTTCAAACATTCACTTCATCAAATTTGCACCCTACTGTTACTTCATCGGAGGCGCGATTCCTGAAGGACTCAAATCTCAGCTGTGACCTGTTAGAAAGCATTTCACAGCACTGCACGCCATTTAATTTACAAGCTTATCAGTAATGCTCTCAAATAAGGGTATCCTCATGTTGGCCAGCGGACCCTTAACCCGTCCCAGACGTTCTCCTTTCTGAGCGAATCTCTGAGGAGAAGTGATGACCAGGTTGACGGCACCCTTCAAATATCTGGGGTTTGGGTTATCTCAGTGGGGCCCCATGGTGGCGCAATGGGTTGGGGGTTCGAATCCGGGTCCTGGCCTCGTGTGTGGAGTTTGCATGTTCTCCTCATGGTGGTGTGGTTTTCCTCCGGTTTCTCCTACAGTGCAAAGACATGCACGTCAGGTGATTCAGGGATTCTAAACTGCCCGTAGGTGTGCGTGTGTGTGTGCCCCGGGGTGGGCTGGTGCCCCAACCAGGGTGAGTTACACAGGGGTTATCTCAGTGAGCTCTGTTATGTTTGTGTGTGTGCTATAAACTGGGGTCATTCTCCTGAATCCATTTCTCTGCATGGCCCCCAGGATACACTTGCACCCACCCATAGTCACCAAAAGTGGTTTGTGATTTATCGTTTACATTTAGTGCACTATATTTTAAGGGACTGGAGAATGAACAATGTACTTACACTACAGGCCACAAGGGTGTAGCCTTCTCCTACATCCATTATTCAGCTCTGAGCACAGCCTCTCACTCTCACAGACAAACACAAGAATATATTGTAAGGCTGTCAAAACTGTTTTGTCACATGTTTTTCACCTTTTCTTATTTAGTCTTCCATTCTAAGGGTTTCAACTATGAATATTAAATTTGTGAACAGGCCACAAGGGTGGAAGCACAAAATGTTCATCTCTTGTGTCAACAGTGACTGTCAATATTTCTCTGAGGCCACCAAATTAATCTGTTTCTATTTGAATCTTCCAACAGTCAGCTAAACAAACAACTAAAACAAACAAACAGCTGAAAAAAAGAGTTTTGTTCAAACTGGAAGGGAACAAAAAGGCTCTGTTACAATAAAAAGCAAACCAATTTTTTTAACATGAAAAACAAAACTGAATCATTACCACATCACTATTTGCTCACCTTTAAAGCTCAAATAGCCTCTCAAAATGTTTAACCAGCTCCTTAACCAGTTTAACTAAGTATAACTCAAGAGCAACAAGTCAATAAATAAACAGGTCACAAGGCTGGTACAAAACAATTTCCATTTGTGATCAACTTCCTGAACTGCAGTGCCATGTGCTTACAGGATGTGTTCAATAACAGAACAGGCATTATAACCAGCCATGGCAGTTATTGGTCATTTACCATATGATTCTCCATTCTTGTAGCTCCTTCTATGACTCAAATCTTGGATATCTGTCATTATTAACTGATAAACTGAATCAAATGGTCGGGAGCAAATATACCAATACTGTACAAATACTGATTTAACTGCTTAGTCTTTTTATTATTGTAGGGACCATTCCATTAGCGTGCATCAAGCTTAATGATGGGAGGATTACACCACAGTGATGTAGAAAAGTGTGAGAAAAGTGACTCTTCTGTGTGCTGGACCAGGGCCAGTGGGAGTCCGATGGGTAGCAAGATGGTGGCATCATCAGTCATGCTGGTTCATGTAGTTATTTAGGATGGGACTGTGGCTGTGGGGCTGCTTCACGAGAACCACACCAGAAAAGAGCTGCTCCACTCATTACACAGCACTAACCTCAGAACGACAATGATTTTCATAATCAGCTTGTGACTATTTTCAACAGTGACTGTAAAAACAAAAAAGTCTGCATGCAAGTGTTTTAAATACAGCAGATATGGTACATAATGGCTTCTCTGTCATTTCCTGTCCAGCAGCAGGACTTCCTGTCAGTAATGGCTGCTGTGTGGCAATGTTGTAATCCCATTCGCAGGTGGCTCAGATGACCACATATCCTCCTACCATTGACCCCATTTCCTCTCGCGGCATGCTCTGCTGTGGGCTCGCCTCTTAGGAGTCAAGGGCATGATTGCACAGAGCCCCTTTTGTGGTTTCTGTCAGGATGTTACACACTGTTAACTATGGAAATAGACAAAAGTACAGACACAGTTTTGGCCTCCATACTACTGTTTTAGTTATTTAATGTACTGTGGACAGGTTTTTTTTTTTAGATCATTTGATGTGGTCTGATGCATATGTGTAATGATTTAATGATTGGATTTTTAATAATAAAACTGGTGGCCAAAACTGACTTGGTAAGTTGAGTACATTTGGAGTATAAGGGATAAAATATGCAAATGTAAATGTTATCGTGCTTTAATTATTTTGAGTTGAACCTCACTCTTCTCACCTCTTCTTCTGGCTGCCACTTCTGCGATCCTTATGCTGGTCTGTTCCGCTTTGATGTGGACCTGCTGCTGCGAGGACATGAGAGAGACTTTCCACTCCTCTTTAGAAAGAGCACAGAGTGAGGAAAAGTTGGAGAGTCCCGAGCTCAAGCTCACATGCTTGATTGCCCATGCCCTCAGGATGGCCCTCACACTTCCTTTCGCTGACTTCCTGGGGAGAGAGTGCAAGGCAGATGGGCTTCGTAGAAAGACAGAGGAGGGAGAGTTTTTTTCCAGGGTTTCAGAAATGGTTAAGGTCAAAATGGTTAAATCAAAATTGTGTCTTTTGTTGGCTATACAAGACATATATAAAGAATTTGTCTTGGCAGTGGCTTTATTGTAGGTAAATGAGAGGGACTACACAGTTTTATGGGCCTACCATAAGACCACTACTGACCAGATACTATTTGGTAGTACATGACACTAACAAGATAGTGGCAAGGTAGCGAGTGTGGTGCTGGTTCCAGTGAATCAAACATAGTAGTGTTCTTTATTAGAAATACCTACACTATATGGACAAAAGTATTGGGACACCTGACCATTACACCGACAGGAATTGTCATGACATTTCATTCAAGTTCATAGACTTTAACATAGAGCTGGTCCATCTTTGCAGCTATAACAGCTTCTTGGAAGGCAGTCCTCAGAATTCTGGAGCGTTTCTGTGGGAATTTGTGTCCAGTCATTCTGTAGAGTATGTGTGAGGTCAGCCCCTGATGTTGGATGGGGTTGAGGTCAGGGCTCTGTGTGGGCCAGTCAAGTTCTTCTACACTGAACTCATCCCACCATGTCTTTATGGAGCTCGCTTTGTGCACTGGGACACAGTCATGGTGGAATAGAAATAGTTCTTCCCCAAACTGTGTCCACAGAGTTGGAAGCATGGCGTTGTCCAAAATGTCTTGGTTTGCTGAAGCATTAACATTACCCTTCTCTGGAAGTAAGGGGCCACCTTTCAGATGCAGAGGCTACAGCTTTCCATAGCTACTGATCTTTCTCCTTGCACAGTCTGAGTTAGTCATAATCTAGCTCTTCATCAGTGGTCAGTTCTTGACCACAGGACTGCTGTTGGCTGGATATTTTTGGTTTAGGGAGCAAACGTTGGTTGAAAAACTGAGCTGTGTAAAATCCCAGTGTCTCTGTGCCTTATACATACATAGCAGCACAACATAGAGTAAGCTAGCATGTTCAGACCGTGACATTGAACTGTGCTGAAAATGGTACAACATCCATGTAATTGATGGTCAGGGGTGATCCTGTTTTGGCTCCTATCTATTGATGAAGAGGGCAGAGGGTGACATAAATTTTGCAGCATAAATCAGTCAGTGAGTGTGTGTTCATTACAATCATAATTCATTTTCCTTCCATAAAGTGATTTTTTTTGTGCAAAACATATGGGAGGGTTTTTGGTAAGCCAATATCTGATCGAGCTTACTTATTGTTCTCCTTCAGTGATAGGTGGGATGAGGGAGGGGAGGCAATATTGCTGGGTAAAAACTTTGTCTTCACCTGTTGGTGCATGGTGACTAAAATTCGATGTTTTAGAGTCAGGCAATGGTCATTTTGATAAAAGATTGTAGAAAAACTGCTTTTCATATAATAATGAAATGGTGAATCATGCATACTATAACAAGAGAAGATGGCATAACAAAGTAAAAAAAAAAGGTTGGACAAGGTTAACAGCGTTAACTACACACTTTTATATAATCGCTTTTAACACATTTTGTGTCAGGTAACAAGAACACAGCACATTTCTGACACAGGTTGAACAAGATCAAGTCTATGTATTTAAATTGTGCTTTTTACAATTAACATTGTGGCAAAGCAGCTGTACAGAATCCGAGTCTTAGCTTCCAGCAATCAAGCCAAAAGCGATAGACCTGAAGAAAAAACAACTAAAACTGGATGAAAAAAATTTGGGAGAAACTTTTAACAAGGGAACCCTGTGGTCGACACAAGATAGTGAGAAAGAATGAAGTAATATCACCATGGAGATGACACATCTAAAAGGCAAAAGTACTCCAATGAACCCTGGAGTCAATACTTAGCAATAGTAGGTTCAGTTAGGGTCTATAATGAGTAGCATCTTCCACTGGAGTCCATGTCAGGAGTAGTAGCTTTGTTTAGGGGATGGGCAGCACTTGCAGGTAAACCATGTTGAAGGAACTGGTCTGATCAGGGTTGATCTGGTATAGAGTACAGGTGAGCAGGAAACTCTGATAATGGTCGATCAAGCTGAATGTGTGGGCAGCAGTTCCCCTCGGAAGAGATAAACAAACTGCCCACTGGACAGGTGGGTAATTGTCTAGCTCGGAGAGGTCGTTCTGTTTGAGTTTACAGGGTACAAAACATGACTCTCGCAGACCAAGCTGTAACAGTCAAACTACTGGTGGAATGACAGCACCAGCATCCCAGTTGTCCCACTGGTTGTACTGTAACTCATGCTTTGTGCTTAACTGAACACAGAAGTGTATTAAAAAGATGACTCACAAAACAGAGGCTTGGTGGAGATGGAGGGCTTTGAGTTTGGGTTTGGGGTGGTGTGGCCAAGCAAAGAGTGCACTGCTGGAAAGATTGAGAGGCTTTGGAGCAGTGGAAGGTGGTTAGAGAGGATGTGGGTCAGAGTTCACCCTGCTGCCTCTCATCCTGCTGTCCCCACCCTGACCCTTGGCCTACACACAGGTGACACATCCTCACAAGCAACACTTCGCCCAAATCACATTAAGTTGAATCCACTTAAGAAAATTCTCCTCTGCAGTCAGTATTGTGTCATCCCTGCCGAGGAACTCTACATGATGGAAATCCATGCACAACTTTAATTATTCAGTATAAACGATTCATTTTTTTCCTTCCCTCACTTTGCTCCACGGGCGTCTTCCGACCTCACTCTGTGCTTTATAACCAGCAGAATAAACATTTGTCTTTCATCATAGTAAATTGCATTCACACATTGCATTCACACACTGCAGAGAGTTGAGTAACATATCTGCAGTGCTATTTTGTGAGTCTTCGGAGGCAATCAGCACTTTTCAGAGAAACGATTTCTACTCGTGCATCTCAATACAGAAGAACAAAGGAAATCTTAGTAGTGCAAAGTAGCCTACTTTGACAAGTTTCATCACATTTTACATCATTCAGGTGTAACACGATGTTTGAAGTTTAACGAATCAGAGGTGCCGTGATGTTTGTGTGAGCTCAGCTCAGCTGCAGAGACTATACAGAATCATGGACGAAGCAGAACTACTACCTCTTGTGGTCAGCTATTTAAATCTCTACATCCAACAGGAGTGGTCAGTTTTCATCAGCTTCATCAACCCAACTACGCAACAAGAGAGGCAATTAATTATTTGATGTTTCCGTTGAAATTTTCTTTGATTAATCACCTTAATTCAGAACAGAGAGAGAGAGAGAGAGAGACAGAGACAGAGAGACAGAAGAGAGAGAAACAGATGTAGGAGAAAGAAACAGAAAGAGAAGGGGAGATAGATAAAGAGAAAGAGAGAGAGAATGTATGTGTGAGAGTAGAATCATAATTATAAACATCATAAAGAGCATAAAGATACAATGTGTGCTATCTTTTGTGACTTTAGCATTCACCCTCTGTAAGATCAACGAATAATGATCACTTACAGCAGTTGTTTTTTGTATTTTGCCAATTTTCTCCCAATTCCACACCTAGCTAGGACTTCCTCAATCACATAAAGCCAGAAGGGGAATACCAGAAGGAGAGAGAGAGAGATGTCTTGTTGGAGTGAAACAATCTGAGGAATGCGCAGAACTGGTGTTAACTCCTACACATTACAGCCCATGAATCTTCAGGATAACCAACCAGGAGAACCAACAAACCTTCAGGGTCTTTCCTCACACGTCCCCCTCCACCCAAACGGGATTTTAGATCGTTAGGACGTTAATAGTCCACATCATGTCTCAGACACGCCTCACTCCAATTCACCCTCATTTCACTAACCATGCACATTCAGTGATAAATCACACTTTAAGGACAGTGAGGCATTTATACTGTTTTTACATGTCATGCTTGTTTCCATGCCTCAAATTATGACATTTTACACGCCTACATATTCTAAACAGCTGTTCTGCTCCATTAGGGCCGTTACCAGAACCGTTTAGCTCACCCCCATCTTTCTCTCTCTCTCTTTATATATATATATATATATATATATATATATATACACACACACACACGTGAACAGCACGAAATTCCTCCTCTGTATTTAACCCATTCACCAACCGAAGCAGCGGGCAGACAGGAATACAGCGACCAGGGAGCAGTGTGTGGGGACGGTATTTTGCTCAAGGGTACCTCAGAGGTGCTTAGCAATCTTGGGAATCGATCCCACGACTTCCAGAGCACAGGGCGAACGCCCTAACCACTAGGCCACCAGCTACCAATATATAAAAATGTATGTGTGTAAATTCTTTTACCAACTAAATGCTTAATTGCAGTTTAACCTTTCAGCACTGTACAGTGCTTTCACTTTCGCTTTCCTGAACTGAAGTGAATAAATCCACGTAAAATGATTCCACGCACACTTCTCCCACCCGTATTACGGCAAGCCCCCAATACCGCGTTGTGATTGGACAATGAGGTCCGGTTTACTGCATTGCAATTGGCCAGTAACTCTGTTTCCCAAACATTCCTCCTGTCGACCAGTCCCGGATGAAGGGGTGGGGCTTGTACAATACGGGTGGAAAAACAAATGAACAGAATCAGAGATGAGCAGCTATACTTAAAGAGTTCCTCGCGCTTTATAACGAATCAGGAGTTCGAGTGTGTGACTGTCACGTATTACGTTTTTGTAAATTCAATTCTGGATTCAAAATAAGATTTTGGGAGAGAAAGGGAGAGAGAGAGACAGATATAGAAAATGGGAGAGAGTAATAGAGTTTTTGTGTGTGTATATATGTAGATAGATGGATATAAACGCAACATTTAATCACAAATGTTTATGAATGGAAAACAAAGCAAACGGAGTAACAGTCAAACTAGAGAGAATATCGCGCGCTCCCGACATTCCAGCAGGAATCACACCGCGAGACCTGAGACCGCCCTGCCCTCCGAAACGTAGGCGGGGAGAGAGAGCGAGAGAGAGAGAGAAAGAGAGAGAGAGAGATAAAGACAAACAAACCCGAAAGCTGAGGTCGGTTAGACGGTAGTTTAGACGA
>JBBPCX010068111.1:0-12543 GCA_037974365.1 Hydrocynus forskahlii | reverse complement strand
TAAAGGATTTATAGACCATGTACAGTCGACCCTTGCCAAGTCGCAGTTCAGAGTTTGCGGCCTTAGTCATTTGCTGTATTTTTCTTAGAATCAAACTAACTAGAACCTACCAACCGCAAATGGACTGAAACAGCAAATATCCTTTTTTGTCGTGGCAATATATAATTTTTCATGCATTCTAATGCTAAATTATTAAGAAAAATATAATTTACTAATTTTGTAACTTAAATAGTAACGTAAATTCAGCTAAATGTCCATATAAAATACTGTAAAATTTTAGTACTGTCGAGAAACACAAAGAAACCGTATGCAAAAACCCATCTTGGGATGGGAAAATACCCCTGCACTCAGAGGCGGAAGATTTGAAAGTAGTTTACCTTTACAATTTTTAAGGGCAATGTATTAAGCTGAGATTAAAATAAAATTCAAGTGTTTTGGGAGCATATTTGGGGGCATATTTAGGGTTTAGATGATAAAAATAAGCATTTATAGATTTTGCACAATTCGTGGGTGTTCTTGGAACGTAACCCCCACACATACTGGTAACTACCAGTTCATATAATATATATGCCTTTTGTATAGGGAGCCAAGTTCGTGGGCATTGCAGAAGGCTAAGGAGAATGTTGTGGAGCAGTACCTGCTGGTGGGTGTACTGGAAGAGCTAGAGGATGTGTTGCTCTTACTGGAGAGACTCCTGCCTCACTTCTTTTCTGATGTTCTCAACATCTACAAAAGTCCAGGTAAATGTCTTAAACCCTTTGGTTCTTCAGCTTTAATGAGAGATGTTAGTGTATGCACAATGCCTGACCAAAGTTTAAGTACACCCTGTCTTCTTCAGAATAATTGATTTTTACTGTTATTTTCTGTTTGCTAACATGAAAAACATGTATATACTAACACTTTACTGTTTTCTGTTCCAATCTGTTGTTAAAATGACAACACCAAAACTCGGGTGGCCCCAGAATAAGTGATTCTGATGACATAACAGCAAGCATATAAAATGGCGCAGGGCATTTAAATTTAAATGTGTGTTCAAATCTTCAAATGTTTTCACTAGAAAATGCTGTAAATTTCCTTGGTTTGCTTGGTTCAAACCACACCTGTTGACAGTTTAACATGGTTTCAGTCATACAACAAACTTTCTCGCAGCTCTGGTATCTAAAATTTTCTTGAGATTTTGCTCACAGTTCATTCTGTAGCATCACAATGGCTAAGTGATATGCTGTGTGTGAGTGTCTGCATTACATCTTTGAGTATGGGTCTGATCAGGAGGAGATCAGCCAGGAAGTTGACAATGAGGATGCTTCAGTATCAGAGATCGAGGATGACACAGAGTATAATCCAGAGGAGGAAGATGAATCCAGTGATGAGGAAGAAAACCCATTTGAGGTTATTGTGACATTTCAGTCCAAAAATGGGAATTTCTCCTGGGTGTCATCCCCACCTGAGACAAGAGGCCGGCTTTCATCTGAAGACGACATAAGCGTGACCCCAGGCATGACGACGTATGCTATCTCCTAGGTGGATAGCATGAAGTCCTGTTTCCAGCACTTCCTTCCAGACTCAGTCCAAACCATAGTCATGAACAGGACAAACTTGGAAGGGAGAAGAGTTTATGGAGATGCTTGGAAGGAAGTAGACCAGAGTGACATTGACACCTACATCGGTGTGCTGATTTTGTGCTGAGTCAACAGATCAAAGAATGAATCTACATCCAGCTTATGGGATGCAGAGTCTGGACGTGCAATTTTTCGTGCAACTATGTCACTGCAGACATTTGAAGTCTTGTCCCATGTGATTCATTTTAATGACAAACGCACAAGAGATGGACGTCGTCAACACAAGTTGGCGCCTGTCGGTGAAGTTTGGCAGAAGTAGGTGGAACACCTGCCACTCAGTTACAACCCAGGTCCTGACATCACCCTTGATGAGCATCTTGTTGGATTTGGGGGCAGTGTCCCTTCAAACAATATATGCAGAGTAAACCAGCAAAGTACGGTATAAAGATATGGGCAGCGTGTGTTATGCCCAGAACATGCAGGTTTACACAGGCAAAACAGTGGCAGTGTTCCCGAGAAGAACCACGGAAAGAGACTTTTCCTTGAAGAGCTGGGCAAAGCCATGGTGGAACCCCTCATGCAAAGGGAGCAACACCTTCTTTGAACACCATCCGCCGTCTCATTGGTGAGAGATGTGCAAACATCAGCAGCTAGATCTACGCCCACTGGAGGAGGACGCAAGTGTTGCCAACTACAGTATGTGCGCCATGAGATGTAAAGACAAGCTTTGTCTGCCACAAATGCAGTGTTTACATTTGTAAAACACATGTAACAACCAAAATGGATTGTCCAACATGAGAAGACAAAATACGATGTTGATGTGTTCTGACATAACTTTTGTAACAAAGTTTTGTAATATGGTTTCTTGTATAGATTTGTTATTTTGTCTTTATTAAATAAATCATACCGGGAACGACAGATGTTATTTTGTGCCACTATTAAGAAAACTTAAATGGTTTAAAAACAGTGTCCTTGGTAAACACTGAAATTAGGTACTCTGTGATAAACAGTACAAAATCTTTCATCTTAGTATGTGTTACAGTCAAAATAATATCTCAAATATTTTGTTGTATGATCTCAGGTCGATGATACAAATGGAAGTTCAAAACTTATATATAAATAATGGATTTATTTATATATATATATATATGTATATATATATATATATATATATTTAAAGATAATGGATTTATAATCAACTACAGTGCTCCTGATCAAAAGTGACTGGGAACACAGGGATAGTTAGGCCTAAATGAACACAATAGGAGGGTTACATAAAACTGGTTACCTTTTATGTTAGGTTGACAAAAAAATGGTTTTTGAAAAAACTTGCAATTACCGAAATAATTTGAAACTTGGAACACACAGTCTACAACAGAAATATTTGTATGATACATGGTTTATTGATTTCTTTCTTTCTCTCACTCTTTTAGAATACAAGAAGTTAGGGAATATGACAGGAACTGTGCACAAGCAGACACCAAGCCTGGAGGCCCTACAGGTGCTGTATCAGCGCATGGAGTATGAGTATGACTTCTACAGTTTCATTAAAGCACAGTTCCACCTCACAAAAAAGAAGTTTGGTCTGAAGATAAAGCCCTGGCAACCACAGCAGCGCATGGGTCTCCATCACAGAGAAGAGCGGGAGGAGCACGGTCAAACTGTGCTGGAGAACTGGGCAGAACATCCATGATAACAGAAGGGTTGATCTTACCACACTTCAAGGCAAGCAGAATTTGTTAGAAACAGTGCAGCCCCTCCAGAGACAACAAACTTGACAGTGTTGAAGACTCGAAAGGATAAGTACTCGAAATACACTTGCCTCTGGTGAAAAAATAAACCAATGGGTTTTTTAAGAGTAAGTTGCACTTCCTCAGCACATGGACTGGCTCAAAATGCTGCAGTATCCTTAACGTTATTTATTCATTTTTAAAGTGACAGTGCTTTGAATGACAACAACTTTTAAGTGCTGTTCATGTTTTAGTAAATAATGCCTGAACAGTTTAGTTTTTGTATTGCCTACTTTTTTTCAGCAGTGAAAAATGACTGAAACTGAATGAACAAGTCATTTTTGATTATCATTTGTCCTGACTCTGATTAATGCAGAAAAGTTAGACAAACCATATTACGTCAAATAATACTATGAACATGGTAATTTGGCTTTTAACTAAACTAGTATGCCATTAGTATGGTAACTAGTAATCAGTGCTGGACTGGCATACTGGGCATTTGCCCGGTGGGCCGATGGTAATTTTGGGCGATGGTAAATTTGGGCCAGGAAGGTCTTTTTGGGCCGCCGCGGAATCCCGTCAGCAACCCCCCAACCCCCCCGTCAGAACGACAGCCTGGTGGGCCGGTCTAGGCTCAAAATGCCCGGTCCGACTTTTTTGTCCCAGTCCAGCCCTGCTAGTAATATGATGTGCATCTAGGTGGATTCAGCTGTGATTATGAAAGCTGATTTGAAATGTAATAAGCTGTCATTTCATAGTGATTTCAGAGACAATCAATCACAACTTGTGTCCTGAACTACTGTACTAAAGCGCATTTAGAGTTTTGCATTAGGTGGTCGTTCTTGTAGACCCTTCCTCACCAGTCCCACTGCATCCAACGCAGTGCCCCAGCTCAGAGTGATGCCACAGCCACCATGACCATAGTTATGCACCAGTAATACTTTACGGTCATTAACCTGCAGCCATTCTTTCTCCACACGTGGGTTTTTCCTGCCAGGCCTCAGGCCCACCCACTCCTCCAACACCTGAGCCTTGCGCAGGGACGGCTCCAGCTGACAGCAGCGCTCCATCATCATCTCACTGTCTCCCTTATCCAACACCAGCCTCCAGTCGTCCTTCTGCCGCGTGCCCCCTACAGTCACATAGCTAATGCCGGGGTAGATGTAGGTCTTTCCATCTCCATCCCTAATGAAATTCTTTAGCCATGTAGCGTTAAGCTTGAGAATCTGACCCCGCACTGGGTAGACCCCCTCATCCCCCACTAGCTGATGGGCCCAGACGCCTGAACAGTTCACAATAACATCATAGTGCTGGGCGAGCTGCTGCAGGTCAGTCACCCTCTCACATTTAATCTGACCTCCAGCTCGTCTAAACCTAAAATAAAAAGAACAGACATGGTTTGTGGTAATGATGAGTGTACAGGATATATAACCAAAGGGCTGAAGAACAGTATCCATTACAAAGAAAGGCTTATTTACCTTTTCTCTAGCCACGGTAGATATCTGGGGCATTCACATTTTATTGTTGTAAAAGCTTGTCCAAATTTATGATTGGGGAACCTTTTCATCTCGTGGTCTGTCATGTAGCGGAAACCAAAAACATAGTCAGACCAGAAGGGTTTTGGATCAGCAGGCACTTCTTTGAATATGTGGTATCTTAAGACGAAAAAAAAGAGTAACCACATATTTAATATCTTTTACATTGATGCAACAATCAGTGCTGGTAAAAGCTACAGATGTGCTATGATTTTTATGTCACAATATTTTTCATACAGTTCATACAATACCCTGAGCTCAGGAACACTCCTGCTTCTGGGGCCTCAGGTGATTCAACAAGGGCCTGCAGATGATCAAACGTCTCCTTGAACCAAAGCCGCTGACGCTCCAGAGGGATGTCTGTTAATCAGTCAAAGAGACTAATAATTACTCTGCAACACAGAAGATAAACACCATTGCAGCTGAACATCTATGGGGAATGAGGTCTATGCCAATGAATAACGGTCATCCTTACCAGTAAACACATCAGGCAGAAGTATCCCAGCAGCTCCATCACTAGTGGTGTTTGGAGAAAACGTCTCAGCCAGTATAGTCACAGAGCAGAATGGGAGAGTCTCAGACAGACGCACTGCCGTAGACAGTCCGATCACACCTGCCCCAACCACTGCCACTTTCACAGTGTTCATCCTAAAACTTCAGGGAGACAAAGCACAAAATGAGAATGTTCTGAAACAAAGAGAATTTTAAACAAACCGTCTTGGGCATCTACAAGATAACTTTTAACTGAGTGCAGAAAAAAACTTGATGATAAAAGCTCAAAGATCACACTTTCGATTCTGATTGGTGCTGTAAAACTGAAGCAATAACTTTAGTACAAAAGAACGCTCAGCTGCAGTAAAGAGTAAACAATGAGAATTTAGTGCATCAGTCTTTTATGTAATAAACAATTAATATTTCAGATGCTACCATCAATTATATCTCAACAACTGTCTAGGTCATCTAGGCCTTTTAAAATGGACAGCACTCTTTTGCAGTGAAATATGTGCATGTGTAAAGTGATATTTTTTTACAGAAGCAATTTAGAAAATTCTGCAAAGTACTGTCAAAAATGGGTGTGGAGATATGATTTATATTTGGAACAACTGGATAGTATGAAGGAATGTTGCAAGAGGCAGAATTACAGATCTCAGGGTGCATGTATGTATGTTGACTGCCTCTCGTTTTGAAAGCTTTATATTTATCACAATGTCCTTTCCAGGCTTTTAGATGAAGAAAATCCGCTCACTCCTATAAACAGTTTGATGCAGGCCTTCATACTCATATATTTTCCTTCTTTCATATATATTCCTGAGGACAATTGTACATTCCAATGCAAGTGGAGCAAATAATTGCACCCTTCGGAACAGTTTGAGCACACCACTAAGAGGAAATCTCATATATGAGAGAGCTGGGGTGACTGACAGGATGATTATCTGATTTAGAGAACATGATCTGTATTCAGACCCATTCTGAATTTAAATCTGATTTAAATCATTGACAGTACTGTCTGCACCATACAGTCTGAAATACTGTACTGATTGTGTGAATTGGTGGCAAAATTGATCAATTAATGAGGAAGATACATAAAGAAGAAAAAGTTGTACACTCCAAAACACAACAGGTAAAGCACTAATGTAGATAAACTATATGAACAAAAGTATTGGGAAACAGCTGTTTTTCAGGGTTTGGGCTAGGCCCCTTACTTCCAGTGAAGAGCTTAATCTTAATGCTTCAGTATACCAAGACATGTTGGACAACACCATGCTTCCAACTTTGTGGACAAAGTTTGGGGAAGAACCTTTTCTATTCCAGCATGAATGTGTTCCAGTGCACAAATAAAATATGATTGGATGAGTTCAGTGTAGAAGAACTTGACTGGCCTGCAGAGAGCCCTGACTTCAATGCCATCCAACACCTTTTGGATGAACTGGAATGGAGATTGCGAGCCAGGCGTTCTCATCCAATATCAGTGCCTGACCTCATAAATGCTCCAGAATGAATGGGCCCACAGAGACAAAATGTGGAAGCTGTTACAGCTGCAAATGGGGGACCAACTCCATATGAAAGTCTATGTATTTGAATGTGATGTCATTTGAAGTCCCTGCTGCTGTAATGGTCAGTCCCATTACTTAATGCAACACCAATGGAATACTGCAGCAAAATGGAAACAGCAGTTTTACCAGAGGACAGTGGTGTGAGAAACTCATCACCAGGTGAGGCCTTTGCAGATTATCAGAATCAGAAGACTTTATTGATCCTGGAGAAGATAGCCACACACATAGACAAGATCAATATAAAATATAAAGTCTAAATAAATCTAAAAAAAAATCTGTAGAAAAAAGCTCAATATGAAAAACACTATGTCATATATACAAATGCTGGGTATAAATATTATAGATAAATGAATTATTAATGACATGGATGGTAGGAGTATTACTGCACTTAGGAGAGATCTGTAGTATATAAGTGATTAGTAGTAATATTGTACATGGTAAGTCTTACACATAAGATATTGCACATAATGGAGGTGTATGAAATAGACTCAAGATAGAACCTGTGAATCTGAAATGACAACTTTAAAGGCAGTGGACACAGAGACGGAGACAAGAACAATAAAAATATATAGTGTCTAAATCTAAAATATGTCGAAAAACACTCAATATGAAATACTCTGTGCATATACACAAATGCTGGGTGTAAATACTATAGTTAAGTAGCTTACAGTTAAGTGAATTAGTAATAGGAGATGGTAGTCAGGAGAACCTTACTGCACCTTTTAGAGATCATTGGCATATAAATTAGTAGTAGTGATGTGGCACATAGTAAGACTATTGCACATAAGATATTGCATATAATGACGTGTATGAACTAGACTCGAGAGAAAACAGCCAATCTGAAATGACAACTTTAACGGTAGTCGTGTGGTTTTAAAAGGGGTCTGCTTGCCCTTACAGCTATGTGCAGACTGAGAGTCTCACCTTGCGGTGACAGGTGCAGAGAGGCACTCAGGCAGACTGGGTCTGGATAATCCGGAGCTAGGACAAAAAATGTCCTTCAGTGGGTCAGACGTTTACTGGCAAAATGGCTTCTATAGGGTTCAAAAACATTGCTGCACATGCTCACACTCTTCAGACCGGACAGGATCACACGCAGTTCATATGGTCTTGTGTTTTGGAATCCAAAACCTGGGCTCGTCTCCAAAAAGTCACCAGTGTTTTTTTGGCACAGCGTCCCAAGACCTGGACGGCCTGTTGTAGGGATTTAAAATTAACAGAAGGCCCATACGATTAAAAGCTTTGAGTGAATGTCATGTCATTTACAAATAATGGCCTTATTATTTAAAAAAAGATCATTTTTTCCTGGACAGGGACAGCATTTTAAAATAAAAGTCACACACTACACGTCTGGTCAACTTTACTGAGGGCAGCATAACGCCTCTACCTTAGCCAAGGAGGTGACAATTTACATTTGCAGTTTGTTGTATTTAAATAGAATTGAAATGCATGTGTTTTCAAATGATGATTTAACTCATGCTTTACTCGTCCACCTTTAGTTCCTAATTTCCTAATGTAGCAAATCACTTATGTTTTTGTTTTTTCTAATGTTTTGACTATTGTGCAGCTGCTATAACCTCTCAGCCTAACAACGCGTCTGCACTCAGAATTCACTTTATCAACTGTCAGTGGCACAATCATGCTGAACGTCTATTAAAATTATGAAAATCTGTCAATTCTATGCTTTCTCTTTAATGTTCACGGCAGAAGACCAGGTCAGTTTGTCTGCAAGTTAGATGGCATGGCAGTAAAGACCTTTGCATCTGTACTAAGGTTCTACAGTGATCTACAGCTGCTAGATGTGGCCCGATCAGTGATTTGGTGAAAGCTCATGTAGAGTGTCAGAGCAAAATCTAAATATTCACTTATATTCCAAGGCAAATTAGCATATTCAGTTTGTGATTCTTATATTTGAAAGATTGCTTCTCTAAATACCATATTAATGTGATTCTGCTGACTAATGATCGAGATTTTGAAGCTTGAGGCGCTAGGGCAGTGACATGATTAAATCAAGGTTGTTATTTATGCAAACCCTCTGAGCTAAAGAGTTTCAGATAAGGTGTTTTGTTCAGGGCCGTTGTCATGGAGCCTCACTGTGAAAAGCCACAACATAGGTTCCGGCTGGAACCTCTTCAGGGGGAGGCGACATGGTTTCTGCCCACAAGTGATACGGTGAATGTTCTTCTTCAGAGTATAAGCCGTCTGCGAAGGTCCACTTTCTTAAGAGAGAACTTCCGAATCCAGCATGAATAACTCTCTCCTTCTTAAGAAGAAAACAAAGTCTTTGAACTGAGCGAAGAATTTTTGTCAGTTTGCTGATTTTCTCACCGCCATTACAAGAACTTTATTCAAGAGGCTAAGAGTCCCAATGGATGCTTCTTTAGAGCTCGGAAGTGATGACACAAGCACAGCTGGAATCCATCTGAAGCACAAATGAGGATGACTGCATTTGACTCAGTGGTTCAGGAACCGAAAAAAAAAAAAAAAAAGGACAAAACAACTCCTGCGCCCAAAGACCACACAACGTCCACATGATTCAAATCTCAGTCCTGGGATATACTGGTGTCTTTCATCCTATTACATGCACATACACTTGATTCACTTGATTGGTTTCTTTTTTAGATGAAAAGCTGTTTCACACAAACATAATAATGTAGAAACATTTTCATGTTTAAAAGGTTTGTATTTGTAAACTGATTACAGTATAAAAATACATACAGATGAGCTGTGAAACACAACTTAACTAACATTTCAATGACAAATTTCATACTTACTTGTGCTGACTCCAGTATAGCAAAGCAAAGTAAAATAATGTGGTCCCTTATAGTCATGCGTGATAACAGCACAGCACAGCACAGTGTGAACACTGTGAATTTTTTTTCTCTGCATTTTACCCATTCACCTTTTACTATGTTAGAATAACTTATTTTCTCAAAACTTTTGACTCTGTTGAAATAATGATTGAGTTTCTCTAATAATTAACCTCATAATAATTACTTATCCTGAAACTTAAAAAAAAATGTAATAACCCATTATTTCAACATAGTATGTAAAATGTAAAATATTGAGATGTTACATCAAAATGTAGAGAATTTTGAAAGTTAAAGTAATTATTTGAGAGGTATTTCTAATAGATTGTTTCAAGACACTACTGCAAAATTATAGTTAAAAAAATAGGTAATTATTACAAATTAAATGAATCTCTATAGACATTATTGTACAAAAGCGAATTTAGAGTTTTGTGTTAGGTGGTCGTTCTTGCAGACCCTTCCTCACCAGTCCCACTGCATCCAACGCAGTGCCCCAGCTCAGAGTGATGCCACAGCCATCATGACCATAGTTATGCACCAGTAATACTTTACGGTCATTAACCTGCAGCCATTCTTTCTCCACACGTGGGTTTTTCCTGCCAGGCCTCAGGCCCACCCACTCCTCCAACACCTGAGCCTTGCGCAGGGACGGCTCCAGCTGACAGCAGCGCTCCATGATGCCCTCACTGTCTTCTTTATCCACCTCCAGCCTCCAGTCGTCCTTCTGCCGCGTGCCCCCTACAGTCACATAGCTAATGCCGGGGTAGATGTAGGCCCTTCCACCTCCGTCTCCACCTCCAATAAAATTCTTCAGCCAAGGAGCATGAACTTTGAGAATCTGCCCCCGAACTGGGTAAACTCCTTCATCCCCCACCAAGTGACGAGACCCAATGCCTGAGCAGTTCACAATGACATGATAGCTACTGGTGAGATGCTGAAGGTCAGTCACTTTCTCACATATAATCTGACCACCAGCTTTTCTAAACCTGTTAATGAGAACAGACTTCATCAGACAGTATAGATTAACATTTAGTCTAAATCAAGAATATTCAAGTCCTGGAGGCCCATGTCCAAAACAGTTTCCTGTTCCAACACACACAAATTAGCTTAACAATTAATAACTAAATTTATTAGGTGCGTCTGAGCTGGGAACTCGCCAAACTGTGGTGGACACAATAGCCCTGCGATACACGTGAGATGTAATAAACCTGAACAAAATATGATTTTCCTCAACCCCACAAATCCCCCCTCTCACCTCCCACCCCTATCAACAGATAATTTTATTATTTTTATTTAATTATTATTATTATTATTATTATTTGTGACTGGACTGAAGATGGATAGGGCAAATATCTGTTTCACACAGGGCAGCAAAATGTTACAGGCCTGCACTGGATATATTATGCTGTAATTTTTGTTTTTTATTTTTATTAATAGCTTTGCAAGGTCGAGCATGTTCCTTCTCTCCAGCCAATTACCTTTTATTTGCAAAATGGTATAAAAAGAAGAAACAGTTCACCTTTTCTCTAGCCATGGCAGATATCTGGGGCATTCACATTTTATCGTTGTGAAAGCCTGTCCAAATTTATGATTTGGGAACCTCTTCATCTCACGGTCAGTCATGGAGCGCAGTCCAAAGACAATATCAGTCCAGTAGGGCTTTGGATCAGCAGGCACTTCTTTGAATAAGTAGTATCTTAGGAACATAACATCATTTATACTACATGCAATAACCACAGCAGATTTAATTTTTTTCCTGTCATTACTTCTCATACTATATAATCTTCAGGGTTCATACCCTGAGCTCAGGAACACTCCTGCCTCCGGGGCTTCAGGTGATTCAACAAGGGCCTGCAGATGATCAAACGTGTCTTTGAACCAACGCCGCTGACGCTCCACAGGGATGTCTAGTTTTCAGTCAGAGAGAGACATCAGGATTTATACTGCATCACTGTGTTGATTGGAAAATGTAACTGAAAATGTAACTGAACATCTTCCCTACCTTCAAACACATCAGGCAGAAGTATCCCAGCAGCTCCATCACCCGTGGTGTTTGGAGAAAACTTCTTAGCCAGTATAGTCACAGAGCAGAATGGGAGAGTTTCAGCCAGACACACTGCTGTAGAGAGTCCGATCACACCTGCCCCAACCACTGCCACTTTCACAGTGGTCATCCTAAAACCTCACTGAGACAAAGCACAAACAGCTGAGGCAGCAAAAACCACTAGAACAACCCTCTCCCACTGACATGCTGAGCTCATGAATGAGAATATTAAAGTGAAAGTGAACCATTTGCCACATGTGGATACAGTACAGCACACAGTCTGAAGAATGTGAAATGTGTCCTCTGCATTTAACCCATTCACCTGAGCAGCCAGTGACGCAGCCCCCAGAGAGCAGTGTGTGGAGACAGTACCTTGCTCAAGGGTACCTCAGTGGTGCTATTGGTAATCCTGGGATTCGAACCCACAACCTTCCATTCACTCCCTAACCACCAGGCCACCAGCTGCTCCACGTTCTGAAGCTTTTCAGATTTTAAATAAAGTGTCTTGTGTATTTGTAAGATGAGTAAATTTTTAATTGAGCGCAGAAAACAACTTGATGATAAAGGTTCAAAGCTCACATTTCCCATTCTGAGCAGTGCTGTAAAACTGAAGCAATGACTTTAGAAACCAGCAAAAACTTTCCAACAAATGAACAAAAGACTTTTCATTCTTGAACAACTCAGCAGTCAAATTATATTTGAGTGTGTATGTTGAATGTTTGCCTTGTGCTACTTTAACAAAAACAACAGTTGAGGTTATTTGTCCCACTAAGCTGCTTCAACTGGGTACTAGGATGTGGGCAGCTAGATA
>JBBPCX010068110.1:7500-12544 GCA_037974365.1 Hydrocynus forskahlii | reverse complement strand
ACACACACACACACACACATACACACACACACACACACACACACACACATACACACACACATACACACACACACACATACACTCTCTCTCTCTCTTTCTCTCTCTCTCTCTCTCACACACACAGAAAATGTCAAGCTGATATATGCTTTTTTCTCTCACAAATGAATGTTGTTTAAACTTCTTCTTAAAGTAACATTAACCAGTTTGTTTCTTCTTCAGATTTCTAATCTAGATATTTAAATATATAACTGAACCTGTGGAAATTGTATTATACCAAATTAGAGGCTTGGACTTTTTCCTTCATTTCATGTATTAAAATACTTAAATGCAAGTACTTAAATGCAATTTTTATTCAAGAACATCTCTGTGAGTTTTACATTTCATTCCAAAAATTTATATTTATAGGTTCTATTTCTACTGGCTAACACCGAAGTGAAATTTGCCTGTGATGGTGGTGTTTGATGTTTACACAAAGACATTTCAACACGATGAAGAACTGCCTACCTGTAGATTCATTCACAAACATTTCTTGTTATTTGAGCCTAATGTAGACACATATGTTTCCTGATGAATGAAACCAGTAATAAATATTATAGCATATTTGACTTTCTGCTAAACTTGTAAAGGCTTAAATGTTAACTTTGACACTCTGTGTTTAAAAATAGGTTGATAACTTTTCATCCAATACTGGTTCCATACAGGTTGATCCCATCACAGCCATTACTGTTCTGGGAGGGCTTTAAACTACATGTTGGAACATTGCTGTGAAGATTTGCTTCTGAATCTGATTGTCTTTGGCTCAGGTATGGCTATCCCAAAGCGTGGATATACTTATCAGAAGAGCTTTTGACATATAGTCTAGTTGAATCTACTAATATTAATGCAAGGAATTGCATTCAGTTCTGTTTTGACTAATATTACATTAAACTAATTTAATAATACAGAATCAGTACTAAGTCTATGCCACAGGAAATTTGCAAGGGTCATTTGCTATATTTGCTAAATCGATGTAGTTATTGAACTGAAAATTTTGAAATATTTCAGTGAGGAGGCCTTCTTGTGTTGTTCTTATCAATATGTTCCACATGTTTCCCCAAGTTTTGAAATCAATAAAAACACGAATACAAAAAGTTACACAAGAAAATTGAGAATAATGGTGTGTTTATGTCTGCGCACCTTCATCAGCACAGTGTTGTTTAAGTTTATGGATCTCTACAATAGACACATTCAGGGAAACAGTGATAGGACGGCAGTTTGTGACGTCGCTGTCGTCTCCTCACAGGTTTCAGAGGTCATGACCTCTGACAGTAACATCACAGTTGTCCTTGCTTAGTTCATAGGAAAGATCTGGAACCTCCACTGGATCTGAGGTACACACACACACACACACACACACACACATACATCTATGTCACTGTAAGGAAACACTAAACAGTAAGTCACTTACAGAGATTCTTAGAATTAGAAACTGCTGGATGTCTTGTTGAAGATCTGGTTCTATTAAGTCCTATAAACACAGTCAGGCTTTACATTTCAAAAAGGGAAATATTTGAGCCTCATACAGGACCCTGTAATAATAGTAATAATACTACTACAAATAATAATAATAATAATAATAATAATAATAATAAAAGCTCATTTCAATAATCCAGCTATGTTTACAATGCTTAAGAGCATTAACAAACATACAACCCCAAATCAAAAAAGGTTTAGACTAATGAAAAATACAAATAAATTATTCTCAAATTTACTTTGACCTAATTTAATTCATTTGATTTTTATTGGGTTCAGTATGAACCCAAGATATTTCATGTTTTGTCTGGTCAACTTAATTTTATCTGTTAATAAAAATCCCATTTAAGCATTTCAGGTCTGCAACACATTCCAAAAACTGTTGGGATGGTAAAGCATTTATCACTTTGTAATGTTGCTATTCTTTCTCACAACCCTAAGAAACGTTTCAGGCATTTCAGGTAAACGTGTTTGTCCCATTCTGCCCGCAAACAAATCTTCAGACGTGCAACATTATGCAAATTTCCTGGAAATCTCTTTCTTTGAAGAATAGAAACTGCTTTAAAAATGTATTTGTTATCATTATACCAGTGTCACTATCATTATAGGACTAGTGTATTATGACATTAAATTATATAACGAATGTGTCTTCAAACATTATACTGTTTCATGACAGTTACTGGTTTATGACAGAGTTAAATGTTTTAAGGCATGGTTACATCACTGCAGGGTTCAAGTTTTACCACTCACTGAATAGACAGAGGGGTCCCGACAAAACATGATGTTGATACAGCTTTAAAAACTGTAGTAAGAACAATAGAACTGGTAAAAAAAAAAGTCACATTAGCATTAATTTTTTTATTTTTTGTTCTGTGAAGGGTTTTTTTCTATGGAAATTTCACCAAGTTTAACATGTAAGAATGAAAAAAGAACAATTTGAATTCAGATACATTAAAATCAAGTAAAGAGCCTAAAAACAGAAAATAACTTAATTTTAATAACTGAATCAATACACGATAAATAGAAGAGGAAGAGGGCTTGTACTGTATATTTAAATTACTTTTTAACATTGTTGGTTCTGTGAAACACCCAGAAAATGTTAGAGTGAAGGGAAGAAAAGGGTTTTTTTGTTTATATTGCGATAGTGCTCTAATGCTTTGCTGGTGGCTAGTTCACAGAAAACCTGTCTAAAGGCTTGGAGGTCAAAGAACCCGTCGTTAACCTTTTTATTACAGAGAAAATAATCTCAACATTGATAAGAAAAAAATCCACATTTTATATTTACCCCAGCTTGTTCTCAGCTCTACTACATGAGGAGGACAACAGCAATAATAAAGATAAAACAAAAAGCAACAAGCACCCATAACACTAACTAGCCAGTGAAACTACAGTAAACAACAGTATGAATCTGTTTCAGTGTGGTGTGTTGAAGAGCTTTTTACACACATCATGCTTTCACAGTGACTCTAAGATTATCAGTCTACACACAAACCTTCATGGAAACACACAGTTTAATCTGGTTCATTCAGACATTCTAAATATTCTACAAGCTGCATTCTCTCAGAAGACAACAGTCTGTTTAAAGAAGAAAACAGTGGAGGAGGAAGTATATACACTACCGATCAAAAGTTTTAGAACACCCCAATTTTTCTGTGTTTTTGTATTGAAATTCAAGCGATTCAATGTCTCATTGTTCATTCTGCAGAAAGTTCTTCCCAACTATGTTGCAGAAGTTCCCATAAGTGCTGCTTTGCCATGTTTATGTTATGTGGCGGTTCTTTGGACGGTTCTTTAGAGTTGGATGGGGCAGCTGGTAGCCTAGTGGTTAGGGTGTTCACCCTGCGATCAGGAAGTCATGGGTTTGATTCCCAAGACCGCTAGGCACCTCTGAGGTACCTGAGCAAGGTACCGTCCCCACACACTGCTCCCTGGTTCCTGGCTGCCCCCTGCTTCTCTTGGGTTAAATGAAGTGGTTGAATTTTGTGCTGTGGGGTTTAAGTCTGCAGACTTCTGGCCACTCCATGTTTTCCAGCTTACCATCTTGTTCTTTTTTCCAAGGTAGTTTCGGCATAGCTTGTACTTCTATCTTACTTTTAGGATGAACCCGACCAACTCGGCACATACCAGAGGTTCTGCATCGAGCTACAGTATTATTTCCCACTTCTGGGTAACCTTACCATTTTTGAATCTCTCACAGTTCAGCACTGTCCTTTCTACCATTTCATGCTATTAACTGGACTTGAACTGTTTGAATTAAAAAAAAAAGCTTGAAACACTGGGCTGTTCTAAAACTTTTGACCGGTAGTGTATATAATTATTTTATCAACTGTAATAAACAATATACATGTTTTAAGATGATTTGATGAGTCTTTCTCTGAGGTGAACGGTGAGGACTGCTGAGATCATGATGATTAGGATGATGGAATACAGCACAGTCTTCAACAAACACACAGGAACACCAGCAGGGGGAGACACTGCATCAAAAACACACAACAAACCCATAATTAAATAGTATACTGAGCAAACTAACCCACCAACTAGTGTCTGCATTCAATTCTGTTATGTTTAAATGTTTTCTCACATCCGTTCTGAAAGTAAAATACACATTTTTCCAAACATTTTGAAACGTAATATTCCATTCCATTCCAACTTTATTTATAAAGCACATTTAAAGCAACAGAGTTGACCCAAAGTGCTGTACGGTCACCTAACAAAACATACCTATATACCAGTTTAAGCATATACATATCCATAGACGTACATGCACATAAATATACATCCATACATACAAACATGAAACAAGAGACATCAGCAACTCACGTTGAGATAAAAGCTATAGAAAACAAATGTGTTTTTAAACGAGATTTAAAAATGGGGAGAGAAGGAGCCTGCCTGATATCTAAAGGTAACTTGTTCCAGAGTTTGGGAGCCATGGTTGCAAATGCCCGATCCCCTCTGAGCCGCAGCCTAGTTTTTGGGACAACCAAGGTCAGGTGATCAGCAGACCTTAGGGACCGAGAGGGAACATAAGGCTGAAGCAGATCAGAAAGGTAGGGTGGGGCGAATCCATTCAAACATTCAAATACCAGGAGAAGAATTTTAAAATCAATTCTATAGCGCACAGGGAGCCAATGAAGAGCAGACAAAATTTGTGAGATATGCTCTTGCCTACGTGCTCCAGTTAAAAGGCGAGCAGCTGCATTCTGGACAAGCTGAAGATGTGAAAGGAGAGTCTGGCTAATCCCAACATAAAGGGCATTGCAATAGTCCAGATGTGTTGTAATAAAAGCATGGATCACCATCTCAAAATCTTGCCGTGTCAAGACAGGTTGCAGCTATTCAATCTGCCTTAACTGAAAAAAGCTAGTCTGTACAACAGCACTAATTTGCAATTTAAAATCACAATCAATTATCACTCCCAGGTTATTAACAGAGCTTTTCAAATGGGGCTCCAGAGATCCAAGATCAAAAGAGGGGGCCAAAGAGGTACCACTTGGACCAAACAAAATAACTTTATTAAAACTCAGGAAGC
>JBBPCX010068110.1:0-2500 GCA_037974365.1 Hydrocynus forskahlii | reverse complement strand
CAAGGAAGGACCAGCCCTCCACAAGGACTACAAGGACGGTACGAGTGGGGAGTCTCTGCTGTAGCGCCTTCATTTAAGTTATGTTTGAGTGCTCGGAGTGAAGGTCCTCCGAGACGAGTTTGTGTTTGTTTTGTGACTTTGAAGTCTTCAGTTAAACTCAGTATCATTCACAGCATCACGGTCTCCCGTGTGGTTCCACGTGACACACGCCATGACAGAACCTGAATAGACAGAGGGGTCTCGACCAGCCTTGGTGTTGATACAGCTTGGGGAACTGTAGAAAGAACAAACTGTAGAAAAAAAAAATCACATCAGCATTAATTAATACAAGTTTTCTTTTTTGGTTCTCTGGAGAAAATGATCACTTTCATAAAGTATACAGTGAATTCAGTGATAAAAGATTCATGTTTAAGGATGGTGTGACAGTTCAGTTAGTTTCCTCTGTGGTTTCTCTGTGGTCTAGTTTTTCTCCATTAGCTGCTGTCACTCTGCTCTCTGCTCAGACCTGGGCATCACAATAGTGGTCAGAAGAATCCAGATGTGGATTTTCACAGCTGCAGCTCCAGTACAGGAGGAAGGTGATGTTCACTACCAGTAAAACGTATTTACACCACAGGCTTCACCACTTACCCATTTATCTCATAAACTGCAGGTTTTTATACTTGCTGAACACTGGAAAGTTGTTGAGTCGGCAACTATCAATAAACATATCTCAAATAAAACGTTTCATTTTTAACATGGAAAGAGTTTGTTATTATTTGGCTGTGTGGTGATGCAGAGTCAAATTTAGACTGTCCTTTAACTTTAACTGCATGCATTGTTTCATCCCATTGGCTCTCACTTAATAACTTATTAAATCTAAGGAGCACACAAATCAGTGTTGCACTGACAGCGAGACACTTACAAAATAAAATTTTTATTAATATTAATAGTGATAATAATAATAATAATAATTACAATAATAAGACGTAAAAGAAGAATCCTTGAAATAATATGTTTAAAATGTAAAACTGAAAATGAATAACAATTTAAATTCAAAGACATTAAAATCAAACAAAGCAGCGTAAAAATGTTTTATTTAAATAATCTTTACTTTTAATGCTTTGTTTTCCACAAATTGTTCTCGTTTCTACCAAAGGAGGAGGACAACAACTGTAATAAAGATAAAATAAACAAGCAGCATCACCCACAACACTAACTAGCCAGTGAAACTACAGTAAACAACAGTCTGAATCTGTTTCAGGGTGATGTGCTCAGAGGAGCTTTTTACACACATCACACTTTCACAGTGACTCTAAGATTATCAGTCTACACACAGACCTTCATGGAAACACACAGTCTAATCTATTTCATTCAGACATTCTAAATATTCCACAAGCTGCATTCTCTCAGAAGACAATTATCTGTTTATGGAAGAAACTAGTGGAAGTACAGTATTTACAGAAGTATTATATCACTATATCAGCTGTAATCAACACTATATGAGTTTTTTAAGCTGATTTGATCAGTCTTTCTCTGATATGGACAGTGATGACTGCAGAGCTCATGATGATCAGGATGATGGAATACAGCACAGTCTTCAACAAACACACAGACACACCAGCAGGGGGAGACACTGCATCAAAAACACACAACAAACCCATAATTAAATATACTGAACAAATACTAAACAACTAACCAACTAGTGACTGCATTCATTCTGTTAGGTTTAATTGTTTTTTCACATTCGTTTTGAAAGTAAAAGACAAATTTTGCCACGCATTTTGAAACCAAGTAATATAAAAGATGTATGTATTGCTGTGAAAGAATAAAGATCAGAAATCTGATGACTGACTGGATCTCTTTAAGCAGCTTTTAAAGTTCAGATGAACAGATCCGAATGTTTTAGGTGATTTGGACAGTTTATGTGTTTGTGTGTGTATTTAAGTAAGTGTGTGTTTGAATATAACAGTGGTCTGTACCAACCAAATGTGGTCCAAAACACACTCACTGCCCAGACAAACAGTTTATTGGGGGCCTAAGACTTCTGCACAGTTATTTATGTATTTCACACCAGTCCTGTCTTGTTGAAGACTTTTGATTTCAACAATGGATATTTAAAGATGTGACACAAAACATCAGTGTTGTGTCAGGACTGTGATTTTCCTTCCACTGACTGATATTCTGTGAAACTTACTGAACACAGAGAGTTTATACACAGCAACGTCTTTGATCTCATCACCAGACACTTTTGCTTCATACAGTCCACTGTCAGTCTTCTGCAGGTTCTTCAGTGTCAGACTGTAGGTTTCCTCATTAAACTCCACTCTGTCTTTATAACTGGAAGACGGTTCTATATCATTATGTTTTTTATAGAATACAGCTAGGAAGTCAGAGCGAGGAGAACTTGCGCGGCTGTGCTTGCTAAGTAAAAAATTAGAAAACATTTACAGACGCAAACACACAATAGCCTGTGTACTTTGGAGAAAGAGAGAGAGAGAGAGAGAGAGAGAGAGAGAGA